>NDXB01007013.1:0-44900 GCA_002631895.1 Agapornis roseicollis
AGAGTAGAGGGGCAGGATCACCTCCTTGGCCCTGCTGGTCATGCTCCTTTGGATGCAGCCCAGATTCCAGCAGTGCTCCCATCCATCCATCCATCCATCCATGCATCCATCCCCCAGGAAGGCAGGATTTGCTCCCAGTGCCATTTTCCTGCTGGGAAAAAGCCCAACAGCATCTCAATCCCCAGCAGCAGATCCTGGGGTACCTGCCCTGCATCCCCCGAGCTGGCTGGCATTCCTTGTTTTGTTTCAAAATGCCAGTTTTCTGTAAAGACAAGAGAATGCAGTGATTCCAAGAAACATCCCAATATTTGCCCATTTCCTAAAGTCTGGTGAAGGCAGCCCAAAATCCAACTTCTGGGTCTGTGAAGCTGACCTGAGTTTCTTTATGAGTTTATTTACACGTACCTGTCAGATGTTGTAAGGGCAGAAAAAGGCATTTCTGCTCCACCTGAAGACCAGATCCCACAGTGAGTCTGGCAACTGAGATCCAAGGAATTCTTCTGTTTGGGATTCTCAGTGCTGGTTTCTCACATCCCAGCAGTGTCATTGCACGGATGTGTGACACGGTCACCAGAAGTACACTTAGAGGTGGGATATCTCACTGAATAAATAGATGGGATGATTCTAGGACACCGAATAGTCAAGCTGGGATGCTGTTCCCTGGGTCTGTCAGTAGTTTGGAAGACTAAATCCATAGGTATAGACTAAATCATAGCTCCCAAAAAGTGCCACCTTAGCAGAGGTGCCTGGAATTTAGCATCCTCCTGTGAATCCAGGGTCTGTGATCATCAGGGATGTGGGTCAGGCCTCAAGGCTCACTTTTCACACTTCAAAAAAACCAGGAACTTTCCCATGTGCATATTTTGTGGCATATATTTATGGGGGGAAATAAAGAATGGGAGAACGTGCGTTGGGATTATGGAAATTAACAACAAAATTGGATGCAAATTGCAGAAATAGAGGTAAAAAAAAAAGAAAGGGGAAATGGGAAATGTTTTTGACACCAGAACTTTCTTTACCTCAAGATTTTGTTTCACCTGCAAATGCTATAAAGAGAGAGAAAAAGAAGTTGGAAGCTTGGAGAGCCAAATTCCTCCTTCAGCCCACCCTCCCTCTCACCCATCCTGGCCCACTTGTGACTTACAGAGAAGCAAAGGACACATAAAAAATACTCTACACCAATTTCTCTGTTGCTCCCTGGCCAAAATCCTGGTGTCTGACTTACAGAACCTTATCTGATGCCAGCATGGGCAGACGTGAAATAAGGAACCCTGTTGAAAAGGCTTTTGGATATGAACAAGTGTGAGCAGGCAGATGCAAGTAACTGGCAGGCTGTGTGCAAGCAGTTGTGCTTGGCATTAAAACCTCCACTGATGGCTCCAACTCCCTAAAGCTCCCTGATGTGCCTATGGAAAGGGTTGTCTACTCAATGTGGGGCTCAGGAAGGACTGAAAGTGATGGGTTCTGTTTGCAGGAGCCCCCATGACTTGTGCTTCTCTCCCAGCACTGGTGCAATAAGGGAAAGGAAAGCCAGAGGGGTCAGTCTGGTGGATATGTTAGCCTTTAATTTCTGGAAGTACATGAAATTCCTCCTCTGTCCAGTCCACTGTTATCCCCAAGTCTATCAGAAAGGGATCTCTTTGAGACCTTACAGCGCTCCATCCAACTCAGTTGAAACTGCCCAAGGAACTCAAGCTATCTGTGGGAGGGCAGAGCAGAGGCACACGCTGTCGTGCACACAGCACATGCAAACGCATTCATCTTGTTTCCTTAGGAAACGAGCCTAAAAATAACCTGAGCTTGATAATGCCTTCAGAAGGCTACAAAAGCAAGGCTTTAGTTGGAGACATCCCACAGAAAATGCTGTGCCCATTGCCCTTGGGAAAGTGGCATTGCTGCATGGAGTGGGAGCTGCGAGGCTGGATGGATGGGGACCATATTTTAGGGTTGGTGGAAGGATGGGAGCCTTATTTTGGGGTCAGAAGACGAACGGGGACCTTATATTTGGGTCAGATAGAGGTTGTGCACCATTATGCACAGAGGATCGGGATGGGAGCTCAGGACAGGCATGGAAAGAGGAGGACAGGAGGAAGGATGCTGGTGCTGAGGTTTTAGGAAGCTGTGGAGGAAACATAGTTTGCCTCAGCTGCTCAAAGCAGGGATCCAGGCATGCAGCAAACACACCAAGGTGGGTATTTACCCTGTGTCTGTGCCACTAGATCCTGAAAGAGCAAGTTCAGTCGCTGTCCTCTGGCCTCTGTTTGGACTGGGGTGATGGATGTTAGATGGCACTTTTCTCTCTGGTTGGTTGACGATGGACGAGACTCATTCTGCCTGTAAATTCCTGTCCACCATCACCTGAGCATCGCTCCTCCCTTCCACAGACCTCCCCACCCAAGTGTAAAATGCACTGTGCTGCTTTAGTGCTTTGTCCTCCACATTACAAGACTCAGATCAGTGCAAACATCTTCATGAGCTGAAGCGGAAAACACCCAGGCCACTGCTGATGTGTCTTGAGGCAGCTTGAAATGTGATCTCCAGAGAAGGGGAAGATGTTTGGCACCACAGAAGTAATGAGGGGGTCTGGAAATGCAGGAGAAGTTGCCAAGAGGTTTTATAAGGCAGCCTTTACAAGTTCTTCCTTAAGAGAGTGAATTTGGGGCCCCCTCTGACTTCTAAAGACCTTTATCAGCCCCAGCAATGGAACATGATTCATCCATGTCCCAAGAGAAGGGAGGAATGGGCTTAATGTGTGCTTGTGTTTATGTCCACTCTGTTATTACACAGAATGAGATCTGGTGATTGCAAGGAAGGAACTGCACAACCTCCTGACTGCTCTTTCCAGCTCTTTGTGTTTGCTGAGCTTGGATGCAACTCACTTCACAGTGCCTCGACCTCCTCATCCTCAGACTGTGGGATCCTGCCCTCTCTCCAGTCACCTTGAGCATCCCTAAAAGCGCCATTGTGCTGCTCCAGCACTCTTTATGCATTTTTAAGGGTGGAATGGCCATAAACTGAGGATAAGACAATCTTTTTCATTGCCTGAATTTTCTCCTCCAAAAAGGAAAAAATATAGTAATAAATCAGGTATGCGCCCTGCTCTGACGATGATGCTGTGATACATCACGCTGCAAGGATGTTGTCACAGAGAAAGCGAGGCTGCTGCATCTGCTACATCAGTTTCTTATCTAGAGATAATGGAGAAATGCGCATCGAAGGAGAAATATTTATTAGAGGAAAAAACCCATATTTCATGTGTGTCAGAAGGGTCCAGCACGCAGAAGCTCAAACCCCACTGTGCCACTGTTATGACTCATGAATGAGGGCTAAATGCAGGAATCTTTCATCATTAAACAGAGCTGTGCTAGTCCTAAAAGGGCAGCAGAAAGCACCGAGTGCAGGGTTCTGATGGAGCATCAGTTTAAATGCATTCAGGGTCTCATGGCTGTATCACCATTGGTCAGTGGGAAAAATCACACTATTGGCATCCCTGTCCCACCCCTGTGCTTCCAGCTCCTCATCCCTATCTTCATTTCTCCTCTCTTCTTCCCCTGTGCAGTGTTTCTTTCTGCTTTCCTCTTGCCATTCCCTCTCTATGAGTTACTTAAAGTCCCACCGTGAGGTTTTAGAGCATCAGTGAGAAGAGTGGAGGGTCAAAAGGGTCTTGCCTTGAGTCACTGGTCCCACACAAGCTCCTGGGTGCCCATAAACCAGCAGCAAGCCCCTACCAACATCACTGGGATGTATCTATCACTCTTCCCTCATATCCTTCTCCAGGAGCTGTATAGGTCTGCTGGTAGGCACGCACCAACATGCACACGTGAAGTTAACTACAAGTGACGAGGCTTTCATTGCTTCAGACGCCTCTCTGCTCTCCCTGCTGAGGACTCGCTGTGTCTGAAGGAGCAGCCTGGAAACTCTGTGCATTGCCAGCTTCTATAAAAGGTGGTTAAGCTGCTTCTGCTCGGTGAGGAGCTCAGGTGCCTTTGCAGCTCTGCGAATGGAGCAGGTAAGTGACCACATACATCTGAACCCACTGTCATGGTCCTATTGGAGGCTTCAGGTTGGCATGTTAATAATTTACTTATATATATCTTACCTGGCCCATTTTTAGCAGCATCTGCCAACTTGTGCTACAGTTGTGGTGTCCCTTCTGTGACAGATAGGTTTGGACAAGGAAGGAAAAAGGCTATGCTTAATGGTGCGCTTTAATTGGCTTTTCATTATGAGAGCTTAGATGTCTCTGCAGCAAAGTGGGGTTAGAAATCAGAGACAGGATGAGAACTAGGCTGCAAGTTCCTCTCGGAATGTGGGAGTTGCTGAGGATCAAGGTTTTGGTTTGGTGTCATCACGAAAAGATGGTTTTCTAGGATCTTCTTGGACAGCGATGAAACCAGCATCATCATCACTGACTTCAGGGATGATGTATCAGAGATCCATCTCCATCCTGTGCACTATTTGCTAACAGCAACAAGAACATGCGTATCCACTGATCTCATTTCACCATCTGGACTCAGAACTGGATGGCCACTTGGGAACTACTCATCGCTGAAGCAGAGATGTCTCATGTAGCCTTTTCTCCATGACCTCTTTCAAGCTGGTAACTTCTTCAAGCCATGGCACAGGACCAAAAAAACTGCTGTATTTGAGGTCAACACTGTCAGAGCAAAGCCCAGAAGGAAAGGAGGCTGGAGCAGCTTTAGAAATATGTCACCATATCTTCAATACTCAGAGAGAATGGGCTTAGAGAGTGGCCTGGCATCTTCTGAAGAGCAGCAGAGCAGCTCTGAACAAGCAGGATGTGGGCACACTGAGCACTCCCAGTGTTTCCCTGCCTTGCCTCACTCCATCACTGTGGAGGACTTTTCCCTCTCCACATCAAATTCTACCCTTGGTACAAGCTTGTAACCCATTTGCTGAAGCAGCTCCTGTGGCCTTTGCCTTCTCACAGTCTCACTCCCCTGTGTTGGCAAAAGCAAACATCCTGCCTGCTGTGTTTCTAGGATGCGGATCATTGGGGCACAGAGCTAGAAACAGCCTGGGCTATAAAACTTGCCACGTATACTTAGATTTCCATACACAGAGGATATATTTAGGTGCTTTTCAGTAAGGCCCAAGCTTGCCTCATGTAACAGAGATGTGATAAGAAGATCTGAAACCTAAACCGAGGTAGACAGCAGGCGGGTTGCAGGAGGAACCTGTGTCAGCCTCGTTGCAGACAGTCTGTTCCTTGAGCTCTGCCAATGCAGCACCCCAGGGTGAAGGTGCCATCTGGCCTGGCAGAGCAGCCTGAGGATGGTGCTGGTGCACACAGAGGGAGACAGGAGGATCTGCTTCAGCAGTAAGTCATAGCAATAAATCCAAGGTACCCCAAGCAAGCTCGTGTGTCTGCCCTCCCCAGACTGTCCTGCAAATGGGAGGGCTTGTGAGCTCAGTTTTCCATGTCTCCCAGCTTAGACAAGTTTCTAAGTGCGGTATGAATGCCACTGATGAGAAAAAGATCTTACACGCTCAACATGACACGAGGACATGCTGCAAATCACAGAAGGGCAAGAGGAGCATTTTCTGAAGACCAGAAGGCTTGCTTTCAACCTGAGGTGCAAAGGAAATGGCTCAAAACTCCTGCCTTAGGAGAAGGGAAGACCAAGCTGTTTCTGAGGTGTGCATGGGAGTGCCTGTCTATGTTCTACAACCCTTTCAAAACAGGGCTGCAGCATCAAGCTCCATAGCTCTGGTCTGTCTGTGCCAGGAACACCATCTCTCACATGCAAACAGCACTGCAGTGCTGTCAATCTGCCAGGAACGTAGGCTAGAGGAGTCCTCCAAGGTCACCCAATCCCAACCTGTGCCATCACACCAGCCTCACCACACAGGCCATCTCCAGAATGTATGGTCAGGATTTAGTTCTTACTAAAAGGGATCATGCTGAAAACCTCATCTCCAGCCTGAATGTGTGCATGGCTTCTTCCTTCCACTTCTCATGCTACCACCATCATTTCGCTCAGTTCCAGCCCTCTTGGCAGCACAGAGGGGATTTGCTGTCCCCTTTTCGCAGATGTGGAGACTGAGGCACAAGAGCATCGATGTGACTTTGCCAACCATGGGAGCCAAGGATCAGTTTTTGGGAAGCACAGTCTTATCCAAGCACTATGTCAAGGAAACCTGTTGGCCTGTTCTCCTGGCATCGTGCCCTGGGTGCCTCATGTCTCCCAGTGCACCGGCAGTGCCAGCGCTCAGTGACAGACTTGGAAGAGACATTTCCTTGTGCTTTAAAGGGCGTTTGCAGCACAGCACCAACTTCTCCAGCCCAGCTGCTCAGATCCAACTCCAGCCTGAGAAAGCTCTCCCTATGAGGCGGGTTTTGAAGACCAAGGACCCAGTTTTGAGGGCCAGATCCATGCAGGACTCCCAGGCATCCCAAGGGACTGCAGTGTGGCACAGGGACAGAGCAATGGAAACTGCTGGGAAACGCAACAGAGCTTTCTGAGTTTAGCCTTTGAAAGTTGCCAGGACAGAGGGGGGATCTGTAGGCGACAGTGAACGCGATGCCAGGAGAATCCCATGCGTTCAGACCCTACCCTGAGTGACAAAATGGCATCTTCCATACCCTTGGCATTTCCAAGCGTGCTAATCTGCTGCCGATCGATTGGGAGGAATGGAAGCTGATTACAGGCTCTCAAGCAGCTGCTTTGAAGCAGAATATCTGTCTCTGGCTGATTCCCCTCCAGCTTCTTCCCAGTTCAGCCTGGCCTTCAGATGCCTGATCTGAGCCTGCCACAACCTCTTCTCAGGCTGACCCAAGAATTACTTACCTCTGCTTGAGCTACCACTGGTTTTCCAGGAGGATGCAGATGCTAAAAGAGGATTGGTTCCAGCTCCTGCACACTGGTGCTGCTAGAGGAATCCGACTGGTCTATATAGAGTGGCAGGGAGCAAACCAGCTGAATGGAATTGGGGCAGTTCCTATCTGCTTCCCAGCTGACAGTAAAACCCTATTCTTATATTCCCAGTTTAGCCTATGGCACAGATCTCTTTCTCTCTCCTAGTTATCATTAAACTAAATTTATCTGTACAATCTATCAGAAAAAGAAATCTTAATAGCTAGCTGAGTGTGCTGAATTAATACTTATTAGTATTCATTATATTTATCATCTCACTGTGCTGGAACTACGAAAACATAGGGAAAAGAGTGATAATCCCCTTCCCAATTTGTGACCTGTGCTGGATCAAACCTTTCTCTCATCCCTGCACGTATTACACAGAGTTCCAACTGCTGTGAAACCCAGGTGGGGACATACAGGCACAAAAAGACCATAAACAGCTTGAGAGAGGCTTTTGGACTGGCACTGGAGCTGCTGGGACAAACCTGTTTGCCCTGTGGGGGCTCTTCCACAGGAGCATTCAAAGGAAGAGCTTTTACAAACATGTTCTGTTGCTGGCTTTGATTTTGCCTTTGAAGGGGTTCCTATGGCTGAGCTCACTTGTTGGGCACTAAGCACTGAACTGCAGGTCAAGGTACACAAGGTTTGTTATGTATTTTCTTCTTTATCACCCTTCTAAAATCATTCTCTCAGCACCACACAGCCCAAGACAGGAGAGAGCCCTGTATCTCCCATCCCTTCCACTCCTGTGCTTCAACCCATGGGCAATGCTACCTCCTATAGGCTGTTATGTTAACACTCAGCGTTAAAGATGCTGCGACTTGCAGCTGAGCACACGACAGGCCACCACACTCGCAGTCTCTTTGTATAATGCCCTAAAGGTCAAGGAAAAGGATAAATTTAGTGCAACTGTGACAACGCCGTCCATCATAGCACAGTTGCCCGAGTGTTGTGGTGATGAGGGAATAAATACTGAAGGAGTAACTGCTCTCCAGGCTTTAGAGCCAGGCCAGAGGGTGACTAGTGCCTGGGATCAGCTCCTCCTTTGGCAGCAGTTTGCCTTTAGGCAACTCATGGATTTGGGAGCTAGGGGTGGGCAGGGAGCGGGGTCTGGGTGTGAGGGGACATTTCATTCACCATCCTCTTTGGGAGTGTTTATCATCATAGGGAGTGACTGAAACATCCCAAGGAGTGAGATGGGGTTTATTGCATTGTTTAATCTGGTGGCAGCGCTTTCTAATGGAGATGGGTGTCCAAGAGAGCAGGACTCACCCACAGGACACTCCTGCATCCCCACTGACAGCAGATGTTCCATCCACCAGCCCATGTACACAAGCACTGCAGTCCGAGTGAGACTTCCTGTCCCCTGTGCACCCTCCAGACGTGCAGTTCACCACTGATGAAGCTCTAAGAGAGCCAGGATGGGGCCAGAACATCAGCTTCCCCCTGCTGTGGAGCTGAACCATGCAGGGGCTGTGATTGCACTCCTGCCTTCCCACCCTGAGTGNAGCATCCCCACTGACAGCAGATGTTCCATCCACCAGCCCATGTACACAGGCACTGCAGTCCGAGTGAGACTTCCTGTCCCCTGTGCACCCTCCAGATGTGCAGTTCACCACTGATGAAGCTCTAAGAGAGCCAGGATGGGGCCAGAACATCAGCTTCCCCTGCTGTGGAGCTGAACCATGCAGGGGCTGTGATTGCACTCCTGCCTTCCCACCCTGAGTGTAAGCATAGAGGAAAGGGGATGTGAGGGTCACAGCTCTGCCCCAGAGGTGTTTTCTACCTTGAAACCTCATAGCAGGCTTCAGTGCAGGAATCTAAGTGCCTTGTTTCCCATAGCACAGGTCCTTCCTGCAAGCTTGAGTGCAGGAGATGGTGCAGAACATGGAGCCTCACCTCACCCAAGCCCAGTCTCTGTTTTAATTCCCCTTTTCCATAGCATCATAGAATGGTTTGGGTTGGAGAGGACCTTACAGATCATCTAATTCTAACCCCCCCAAACAATTCTCATCCAAGCCTTAGCTTACTCCTCTTAGTGAAATGCCACTTAAAAGCTGTTTTACAGGTGAATTTAACTAGAAATGGAAAAAAAAGCCAAAGTAATCTGCTGAAAACATGGAAGCGTTTGTTCCCTGGCATCTCCTGACTACCTGCCATTGTGTTTCCATAGAGAACACAGTGACAGCAACGGTCATGCTACTGCTAGAAGAGGTGATTCAGACTTTACCCTCACATTACCTGCTTGGAATGCTCGTCTGTCAGCCCTGCCATGTGTTGAGCTGACATTATTGCCAGGACTGACGCCATGGCAATGCCAAGGCAACCTGCACACGACCAGCACTGGAAAAATCCACGACAAATACTGATAATGTTTAACCTTTTCCATCAAAAAACAAATGCCAAAGAATTTTCCAGCCATAATTCAGTCACCTCTTTTGCCCTTGCATAGAAGCAGGGTCCCCATTTACAGATCAAGTGACAGGCAGGATATGGACAGCAAAGCTACCAGCATCTCTCCTGCATCTGCAACATTCCCACTCCACAGCTCCAGCCAGCAATAATATTTGGTCTTCTTCTTATTACTTCCCTCCATCTGAGCATCAAAAGCATCACTCAGGCAGAAGCAGGTTGACACTCGCCGTATTTAAGGGAGCTTGAGGAGAAATACGCTTGATCGCATCCCCCTCCAGAGGAATGCATCAGGCACCCGTCCAAAAGCACAACAGCTGTTAAGGCCACGAAGATGTGGCTAAGGAAGCATGGAAACATGCTGAATGGACATAAAATCAGAGGCAGGAGCCTGAAGAAGCTCATTGTAATCATCCTGCAACACATCTGGCTGTAATATATGTCTATATCCTCTGTCATCATTCTGCCTGTCCTCCTACCATACCATTGCTCCATCCCTGATCTTAAACCCCTGCTTTTAAAACAAGGGAGTTGGAACTAGATGAGCTTTAAAGTCCTTTCCAAGCCAAACCAGTCTATGATTCTGTGAACTCCTGTCTTCTCTCACCCATCTCAAGCAGTGCTCACCTCCCTCATAAACATTAACCTCTGCTATGGAGTGATTCCAGCCTAAATGCACAACCAGGATCACTGTTGTCATAGCACAGATGGGGACCAGGTCACGGAGAGGTGAGAAACTTCCCCATGGTCACACGAGGAGTGGCAATGAGAGGAAGGAAACGTCTTGCAAAGGATGTAAGTGAGGATTCAGGAATGCCGCAGTTTGGCAGAGAGCAGCAGCCAAGGTCTTCTGGAGTTTTTCCATGCACAAACTATAAGACTTTCCCAGCCTTTCAGTCTTTGATGTGAACCAGGCCTGGAAAGGACCTGAACCTGGCTCTTCTTATGGCTATATGAGTCTTTGACACATCCACACTGCCAAGGAGCTCTTGAGCAGCTCCTCCACTTTGAGCAGCTTCCCTCAAAACTGCTGCTCCAACAGGAAAGTTCTGGTGTCCATGACTCAGTATTCCCATTTTCCTGGAAAACTCCCAGCCACCTCAGAAAATGGACCAGGGCCACCACCTGAGCCACAGGACTCTCACCCTTCACCCTTCATTACTTCTTCTCTCATAAAGCTCATCCCTTGCTGCCAATAAGGCCTTGGCATTGCATCAACCCACAGCAACGCCAATGGCAGTAACTGGATATATTCAGCAAGGACAGAGAGGCCACCCCACTGCAGGGTGACCCAGTTTATTGCCCTCTGGCATGGCACAGAGCTGCAGTCAGCAAATGGCAAATGGGCTTCTGTCAAAGCTCTAACGAGCAGAAGGGAAACTAGCAGTGAAGTGTTGAATATTTCATGCAGATAGGGAGCAACGAAGCTCATTGCCCCCATTAAGTAGTTTGGAGGAAGATGTTATCTTTTAGTGTTGGCTGTTGTGCGAAAGGAGGGATGGCTTAGCTTAGAAACACCTTTATCAGTCCCTGCATATGCCCTGCATATCCATGCTCCCATCCTACCATGTGAAAAAGAGAAAGAGAAAGAGCCATCTCTGGATGCAGCAGGAATATGAAGGAGCCAGCAGTGAAGGACGCATGTTAGGACACGTGTATCCTTCATGTCCAGAGCCATCCCTGGGATCCTACCACTCGGAAAGCCCTGCAGAAGCATGGCTGCGTGGTCCCAACCATGTCGGGTGCTTTGGAGAGTGTATCTTCAGACTGTGGGACCTTTGCTAGGGGTTGAAAATGCATTTAGTTTCAGAGAGGAACATGAGGAGTTAATGGGAGAAGGATCCGCTGCAGCTATGGCACAAGAAGAGGCTGTCCCCTGCTTAGGAAATCCTTAAACTGGAGGCTTAATCCCTTAAATAGAGATTTTCTTTGAGTGGACAGGGAAATCTCTATGTACATGCCCTGTTCTTTTGCCTGGTTTTAGAGCACATAGCCCTTTCCAGTGTTGGAAACAGGGTATTTCTTGAGACTCCTTCAGAGCTGAGGTCTCTGGCTTTGGAAAGAAAGAGGGTCCCCTGAGCTGGATCAGTCTCACCACCCCTGAGCTGTTCTGGCTTCAGTTTAAACTGCTGAGGTGGGATCTATCTGCTCCTATTCCAGCAGCAGCCTTGTGCATGTGTCCTCACCTCTCTCTAATGTGCTTCAGGGCTGAGTGAAATCCTCTGGGTCAGTGCAGGCTCCAAGCACACAGGCAGCCCTTGTTTCAGCTGCAAGGGACACCAGCTTCCAGAAGAGCTGGGGATAGAAGCTGTGGAGGAGCACTTACACATCCCCATTGCTTGCACTGCCTCCCAGGGGTGTATTTGGCTGAATTAGTGGCACATTAATGCCAGAGTAAGAATTGGCTGGTTTTCCCTGCAGAAGACAGTGGCTGCTACGTGGGTACGATGGTGTGTGCTCATGGGCCACTGATGGAAGCATCCTTGAGGCAAAAGCTGCCTGGAGAAATAGAAAGTTCAACTTTCATAGAATCATAGAATAGTTCAGGTTGGAAAGGACCTTAAGATCATCCAGTCCCACCCCCCCTGCCATAAGCAGGGACACCTCACACTAAACAATGGCACCCAAGGCTCTGTCCAACCTGGCCTTGAACACTGCCAGGGATGGAGCACTCAAAACCTCCCTGGGCAACCCATTCCAGTGCCTCACCACCCTCACAGCAAAGAATTTCTTCCTTTTATCCAAGCTAAACCTCCCCTGTTTAAGTTTGAACCCGTTACCCCTTGTCCTGTCACTGCAGTCTCTAATGAAGAGTCCCTCCCCAGCATCCCTATAGCCCCCTTTAAATCAAGCTTGTTTGTAACAGCATTCCAAAAGGGCATTTCTGCCAGGGGACTTGTAGAGATATTTCACTCCCTGTTGCTGCAGGTTTTGTACATGGGAATTTAGTGCCAATGAGCAGTTTATGTTCCAAAGATGCATTGCACAAGGAGGATGTTGGCATCCCACCCTGTGTGCAACCCTGGTCTGTGGCTGGATGTGCAGCCAGGCACCTATTCAGGGCATCACCTGCTGGTGCTGCCTCTAGGAGGAGAAGAGCTGTGGGTTGAGAGGAAGAGAGACGCAAGACAGGGTGCCCAGAGAAGCTGTGGCTGTCCCATCCCTGGCAGTGTTCAAGGCCAGGTTGGACACAGGGGCTTGGAGCACCCTGCTCCAGTGGAAGGTGTCCCTGCCTATGGCAGGAGTTGGAACTGAAAGAGCTTTAAGTTCCCTTCAACCCAACCCAGTCTGGGATTCTATGATTCCCCCCAGCTCCTCTGAGGACATCTGTGTAGGTCTTGCAGGTCATGTAAGACATTTAAGACTGGTAAGTCTGTCATCTAATATAGCCCTGGGGTGGGTAAATACCTCCCTGTTGCTGTTTGGTACTGGTATAGGTCACTGAGATGGGGAAGAAACCTGTCACTGTGTGACTGGCTTCATTTTACCAATACAAAGCGAGTTGAGCACATGGCTGTGCTGTAATCTCCATTCCTTGCCCGGACTCACTCGCTTTATTGGTTGTGTTTACTCAAGGGGTTAAAAAAAAAGGAGAAAGGAAAAGGAAAAGCAGATCCATAAACTAGAGACGGGCTCATTTGTCCTGCTGGCAGGGGCAATCTATAGAAGTGGTATGGCTGGAGATAAATCAGGGAAGACATCGTAGGCTTGCAATGGAAATGAGGCACCCGGAGTTAACAGGGATATCTGGAGGCCCAGAAGCTCGTGATTCGCATCAGAGCCGGGCAGCACCCTCTAGTGGGATCTCCACCGTGTCCTGCTCTGCAAGCATCCCCTAAAACAGCACACACGGAGGAAGGATGAGGATGAGGGGCCCTTTCACCCACCTGTGACTTGAGCATCCACTCAAGAACCCACCCAGAAAGGTGAAGGTCCCTCCGGCATCAGGACCTCATCCAGAGAGGGATGGGATATCAGTGAAGGTGCAGGACAGGCTGATCTATGGATCACACTATGGATCACTGCTGCAGCTGAGTCCATCTCTCCTCTGTCTAAGCTCTTTGAGATGGTGAATGGAGCCAGGGACCAGATGAGAGCACCCCAGGACTGCTCTGGGGTGAAAGAGCCCCCTGAGCATCCAGGATGGGTCCAGGGCTGATCCTCCAGGCAGAGCAGGACATCAGCCACATCGCCTCCAGGATGGAAGGTCCCAGATATTGCAGCTTCCCCACATCTCTCTGTGTGTTTCCTTTCTGGCTGCAAAGCAAGAAACCGTGAGGAATCAAAAATCATCCTACAGGGATTTGCCATTAAAGGACATGGGGCAAAATCCATCCCCAGTTCTCCCCATAACAAACCAGTGCCTTGCTTAGCCTGATGTATTTCCTTATTGGCAGCACATGGTGGATGCTGTGCTATCACCATGGCACTGCTAGACCCACTTGTACATGGATATGGTCTCCCAGAGAAGAGGCTGCCCACACCTGCATGCCGGCTACTGATTCCATATCTTTGGGTACTCTCAGATGGGCTCTTATAAACCACAGATCCATTTTCCTGGCTGGGATCCTGAGGCAGTGAGTTCCACAGAGCAATTATAAGTGGCCTAAAAAGATATTGCTTTGTGTCTTTTAGTGCTTTACCGCTTTGAATGCAGGGTGGGTTCCCAAGCTGAGCATCACTGCCACATCAACCAGCAAACAACTCCTGTAGATTTTATGGGAAATAGAAGAGAATAAATGGCCTCTCTTAAAACATTTCCTCTCTTTCATAAATCTGTATTATGCTGCTATGGACCATCCAGACACAGGAAACTGAACCCAGATCAAGATTTGGTGTTTGTTTTTTCTTTCTTTAACCCCACATGTAATTCCTCTGTGGGAAAGATGACAGGGCAAAGCAGCACCAACACCTGGGTCTGGACACCTGAATCCCACTTGAGCACTGCTACCTGCAGCCATCATCTCAGGGAGCAGAGATGGAATAAGAGGGAGGCTTGGCCATGCCTCATTCCTTGTCTCTTCCGATGCTGGGCTGCAAGGGAAGCCAGTTCATGACCTGATTTCCTATTTCTAGCAGTTGCAGTCCACAAGGGACTCCCCATGAGTGTGCTCCACTTCACAATCTGGATCTTCCAGTGCTTGGAAAGATCAGTGGAAAGATGTGGAGAGGTTACGGAGTTTGTGAATGTGAGAGCATCAGATGAAGTCTGGGAGCCTTTGCGCTGACCCTGGTTTGGGCTCTTGATGTAACATTCTATCTCAGAGCTCCCTGCAGTGTGCTTTCACCCAGAAGAGCCTGGGAGAGGTCATTTCTCGGTCTGTCTGCTTGTTTTACCACTTTCACCCCAGCAAATGGAGAAGGAACATTCTCAGGTCTCAAATACAACTTACTGCCAGCTGTGCACAACCATGAACTGGGAGGGAAGAGGGAAGAAATCAGCTTTCTTGTTGATCCAGCTCCAGCACAGTGCCTAGATTTATTTTTGTGTTCCTGAAAGCAAATAGAGAGCTAAAGACAAACAGCCACCTTGATTTACCAGTGAGACCAAGAGCATGTAACAGAGCAAGAAAGAGTCCTCATAAAAAATGAAAGGAGAAGCAGGCGGGTGGAAAGAGCAGTGAAGATGAAACTCAATGAGTTATCTGGGGCATGTAAGAAACCCATCCGCCCAGCAAAAATGTGAGGAGAGAGCAGAGGAGGTGCAAAGAGTGGGGGAAAACAGGCATTATGTTTTATTAATCATAGTAGTTTATGTTTAAATAGCATCATCTTACTAAGAAGATGGATGGACACACACATGCCTGTTTGTGCAAGGTAGACACCCAAGTCACTGCAGTTCAGCAGGTCAGGAGTGAAGGAGCTCGTCTCAGACCTAGCACCTACCACGTGCTAGGGCTTGTCCATAGACCTAACCACTGCATGCAAACACATGCACCATCCCCAGCAATGAAAGATTTTGTCCAAATTCACTTGGGATACATTAAGATTCAAAGTTGACCCTGTTTGTTTGATGTTTTACCATTGACAACCAGTACCTTGCAGAGCTTCAGCCGGACATGACATGGGACACACTGTGATGCTCTGGATGCACTGATGGGAGGCAGGAGCAGTATCACACAGCTGGACATCTGCATCTGCAAAAGAACTAATTCAGGATGTGAATCTCTTGAAATCCTTAAGGTTTGGTCCTGGTGAGAGGAAAGGCAAAAAGGGGAAGCCATCAAATAAAGTGTTTGTTCAGCTCTTGCCTTTCCTCTGTCTCACAAGTCAGCTCTCATTCTTTATTATAACACCTACAGTTCCACCACTGAGGCAGCTTTCTGGGGAAAGGAGAGGGCAGAAAACAGCACCCACTGTGCACCAGCATTGCTGCTTGCCCTTTACCTTGAGCCACAGCTGCCTGCAGACATTAAACATGGGAAGCCATGATAAGGACAAGGACAAGGCGACTCCTTTCTTGCATTTGCCTTGTCGTAATCTATCACTGTTATCTCACATTGACTTACTGTGGAAATTCCTGTGGTAAGCCTTTCCCCATTCTTCTGTGGCATAACTGGTCTATGGGGCAGCAGCCATTGTGCCTGATGGGTGTATATATCCCACACTGCTGCTGGTGGAAGGCAAAGGGGGATTTGTTCTTCATGTGCAGCAAGGAGGCTGAAGAAAATCAGTAGTAGAAGCAAGGAGAAGGTTTGGGACCCTCTGCTCTTTTTTGAAGCAACACTGTCCATGTATATCTGACCATCTAATAGTCCAGGGCAAGCCCTTCCTGAGAAGTCCTGGTTGCCACCCCTGTTTTCCTTGGAATGGCAGAGGCCAGCCATTAAACGCTGCAACGGTTGGGTATTTGGGGAATGCAGACTGTTTAAGCACCAAAAATAAGATTCAACATCGAATCAGGACTACAAATCCCTGCTGCAGAAAATTAAATAGCTTAAATTCTCTGCTGTGCCTGAGGCAAAAGCAGTTTTCTATTCCCTGTTTTGGGAAAGAAGAGAAAAGCAAACTACTGCAGATTGCTAATCTGGGTCAGGGAATGGCAATCACACACTCCAAACTATGTATGGGTTTCATTCCTGCAGCCTGAAGGTTAAATTACTCCTGCTATTACCGCATTTGGAACTGGGTGGATAAACCAATGGGAGGCACACTGCACTTCCACACTTGCATTTCCCTTCTCATTTGTACACCCGATTTCCTAATTTCTCTTTGCATGAGAACTGCTAAAAACACCCCTGTATTTGAAAAAGTCATCCATTAGGATTACGAGCTCGCAGCAATTGAGATTAATGGGTCATTTGCATCCCTCTTGCAGCTGCTTCACTCTGGTTGCAGATGCAGGGAGGAACATGCCAGCGACGGCTGCCTTTTTCAAGGCTTGCTTGGGATTTTTCCTTCCCCAGCCCTCTGAAGGCCAGGCCCTGCTTTAAACACAAGCTTTGACTCCTCACTGTCAACACCAGCCATGAGACTCAAGGGAAATCATCTGTCTGGGTGCTGGTGGCTGAGACTGCAGCACTACAAAGCAGCTTTCTGTGGGCTGTGGTAATGCTGGAGTAAAGCCAGAATCTTATGGGAACTCCTCCTTTTCCTGGGTCATTCCTGAGTTTTTCTATTAGCCAAGCAGGATGGTCTTAAAACCCCCTCCCTGCTCCCAGTGGAATCAGGGCTTGTGTGCCAGGCTGGCATCTGGACCAAGATCAACCGAGTTCATGCAAGGTATTTTGTGCAAGGAGATATTCCCCCCTTGTGCTCCCTGCAATGCCCATGAATGACAATGAAGACAGGCACAGCTGGCTGGAGGAGAGGAAAACCTGCTCCGTGAGCGAGAAGAGGTTAAAAAGGTCGAGTTAACTGAAATAACATGAAATCATGAATGGAAGCCCTGGCATCCCATCCTTGCTGTCTTGCAGTAAATGATACTGCATTAATGCAGTCCTGCTGTGCAGAGTGATCGTATTTTTCTCTCTTCCATAGCGCTTGTCCCATCTAATTTACCCTCCAGAGTGCAAATAATGTCCTTGAGGCTCACAAATTAAGCAAGTTGTTGTTCCAAGGCACCAAACATAGCAGGCATGTAGGCACAGCTTTACTCAGCTGTGCTTGGCACCTGACCTGACCTCAGGTGGTTAATTTGGAGTCTCCACCACCTCACCAACCCAACCAGTGCTCCGTAGTCCCATTGGAACATGCTGGAGAAGGTCAGGTTGGTTGGGGCTTGGAGAAACCTGCTTTAGTGGAAGGTGTCCCTGTCTGTGGCAGGGGGCTGGAACTGGATGAGTTTCAAGGTCCCTTCTAACCCAAACTGGTCTGTGATTCTATGAAGTTATGCATCATGATTATGCATCTTGCTTAATGAACGCATATAGTGTACCATTAGCATCCTGTGAGACCCTAAAAGGTCTTATAGGTTTCTGAGATCCTTTGTTAAAGGGACATAACCTCTGGCTAGAGGTTGAACCGCAGCTGTTCTCTTCTCACCCCTCTGACTCTTAAACAAAACAAAGAGGAAACTGGGGGCAGTTTTACTTCGCTTTTAGCCAAACCCCACTCCATCCCCTGCTGCTCCGGTGCTGCACCTGATCTCTGCAGCGTCTGCACGAGGGATTTCCTGCCCTGACCTCAAGCTGGCTGCTCACAGGCTTCACTCAGGTCCTTCAGGCTTCCTGTTTGTCACTTAAAGCCTTCATTTTACCAACAGTTTCCTGTTCGAAGGCTTCTTGCGACTGAAATCCTGCAATTTATCCTCAGCGAGACTCCTCTGGTAAAGTCTTTGAATGCTCTTCCTTTCACTAAGGCTCCGATCCCTGCTGGCAGCTGCCTGAATGGGTAATGGGCACCTTGAAAGCTTCAGGAAGGCTTCCCTGAGATCCTAAAGTCTCAAGGTTGTCTCTAGAAGACAGGAAGGTTTCACTGGCTCCACTGCAGGCAGCTTTTCAATTACATTTGTGGGAAATATTGTGCTTCCTGCATTAACTTCTCAGGGAGCTCTGAGCCCTCTATTACTTTGGCTTTCAATCATTTTCCTGTAGCTGTTGCTCAAGTGCTATTAGAAATGAATTGGTGGATTCAGAAGCAAGAGCAGTGTAGATGGTCGGGGCTCCAGGCTGCCATCCTGCCTCTGGGGGTGAATGCCATCAGGGACTGAAAAGCTGACAGGGATGGAGAAACCAAGATAACCCGGTGAGGGACTGCCCTCAAATTGATGCTGCAGAGACAGAATCTTTTTAGCAGTAAATTTCTCTTCTTTATTTATGTTTTCTTGGCCACAGACAGGTAAAAATTAGTTTAGGTAATTGCAGATGTGATTTCAAACTCGTTACCTACGTGGCTGCACTGAAAGCCCCATCACTATGGGGAGGGAGCTGTTGAAGGTTTCATTTGCCTCCGCTCACTGCAGAGCAAGGAGTAAATTTCAATAACAATCCATCTCTATTTGCAAACATTCAAAGTGCCCCTTCTAAATGTTATTATTTTCCTGCAGTCTATGTTTTTATTTATCCCTAATTCTTGCTAAAATACTTGCATTAAATGTTTCAGTCGTAGCCACTTTCTCATTTCCTCACCGCCTACATCAAAGGCTCTACTGCAAACTGCTGGGTGTTTAGACATGATGTACAGGACACGAACTGCAGTCTGCACCCTGATGGTGCTGGGTTTCTCTTTCCTAGACACATCCATGAGTCTTTGGGTCTGGCTAGGAAGCTGTGTGAGAACTTTCCTTTAAGAATATTGTGCTTTAAAAGGAGCAGTTTGTGACCAAAGCAACATGTTCTTGCTAAAAAACACTGCTTCTGCTATGGTGACTTAAACCTTTTCCTTCTTCAATTGGGTTGACCTGAATCAGTGTTTTAATACCTCAAGGTTGTCTCATTCCTGCCTAGCACTGAGCTGAGTTTGTTGAACTATCAAGAGGCTGCACTTGCAGTCTCTCTTGCTCTGTGTGGGCTGGGCTCAGGGCCAGTACTGAGACCCCGAAATGCTTTGAGCATTGCTTATAAGAAGGCAGCAAGGAGAGATCCTCTTCATTAGGTTGCTTTCTTTCCTCTTCTGTGAAGTGGAGGTCATGGTACTGTTGCAAAATATGAAAGGATTAAAGCTGAATGCTGATGTTTCCTTTGATGACTTAGTCCTGCACATCACAGCCATTCTCAAGCTGTAGAGAAGCACATCCAGCTACATAAGCCAAACGAGGGGGAGAAGAAGTTTGGGTTCATTTCCTCTTAGCTCATCCTCTTAGCTATGAAACCAAAAACTTGCACTGGCTGCAGAAGTTGACTGTGAGGGCACGCACATTTCCATGGGTCACATGTATAGCCAGGGACCATGAGCATGGCAAGCTGCAGGAAGGGCTCAGCCCTAGAAACTGATTCCACGCTTGGGCTTCCCATTCCCTCTGTGTTTTTCCCTTCCCAGGTTAATTAACTGATTACAACAGAGATAAATCAGTGTGGGGGTGATTGATCTTAGCGGTGTGCCACTGCCTGTGGATCCCATCTCCAGTCTGTCTGTGTTCCACAGGAGGTGCTGTGCATCCTGCTGTGACCACGAGCATCAGCAGGAGGCACACGTGGGTACCACTCGTGTTCAGGTCCCTCCATGGCTTCTCTTTGGAGTTCGCTGGAACAACAAGGCGTATTGCATCCACAGAAAGAGAGGCTGCTGGAAACTGTTCGTGTCTGGAAGACAGAGAGGAGGAAGAAGATGTCCATTCTGTGTCTTGTGGGTGAGAACCCCGCGTGGACTGGACAGTGGGTTTAGTTGCAAACTCAGGAAGGTTTCTTGCAGCTCTTGTCTGGTTTGGTCTCTGATGGCTCTTTTCCTTTTGGGAGAAGAGGTAGGACACTACTGGAATGCTGTACTTAAAGATTAAATGAAGGAAATCTTTATCCAAAGAGAGGAGTTGTGCCGTGTCACTGTAGTATGTCAAGAACTGGCAACAAAAGCACAAGTTCCCTCTTGAATATTGAATGATCTTTAGCTGACTGGAGAGGGCTGAGGCCCTCCATCAATGCCAGGTTATTAATTTTCACCATTTACACCAAATCTGTCATTAGAGGTCAGCAACAAACCATTCTAATGTGACACAGCATTACAGCCTCATTCTGTCTCTCTGTAGCTTTGATAAGAGTTTTAATGGTACTCAGGCACTTCAGGATCTTATTTGATTAGGATCCAAAGTGCAAGTTGTTTGGGGAATTTTCCATGTCCTTTGGTCCTGAGAAAGAGTTAGCATAGATTTTTTTGGACAAACTTACAGGGGCAGAGACTTTCCTGCCAATGACCTTCTAGACAGTGTAGTCCCCTACTGTAGGATTCATTTCTACAGCCTTACCCATCATGTTTGACCTAAATGATGCACTTCAGCTTGCTCAGTCATCAGTGAAGGGAAGGAGAAATATCTCCAAGGGATGATGTAGTCTATAAGTAGCATCTAAAACACAAGAGTTACCCCTGGAACAGTCTGTGTCAGCTTTCTGGAGGTATCATATGGGAGATGATATAATAGCCAGAATGATGTACAGTGAGCACCTCCAGATTAACCAAGAGGTGACTGTAAGCGAATTGGAACTGGAACTGATTTTTGATGGGGTATGTTTGTGTAGGTATCACAGTGGGGTGGTTTTGGACCCCTTTGGGCCAGCAATATGATATGGAACTCATAAGTCTTATTGCACTAGGATGATCTCTTCCCTTCACATTTGGATCTTGCTGAAGTATTTCTTGTGCCTTGTATAGAGCACAATGGTTTAAAACTCATTGAAATTACTGGGAATCCCTCCATAGATTTCAAAGTGCTCTGGGTTAAATCCTGGAGAGCACTTCCCATATGTAAATATTCAGTGAAGAGACAAGTCAGTAGGAAACCTGTAGTATCTTTCCATACAGTGCCCTTGTGTCCATCTGTACCTGCCTGCTCACACTGAGCTGTTGTGTACTGGGCTAACAATAACATTGTGGGTTGCTTCTGTTGTATTTTTCCTGTCCCTCAACCTCAGTGAGCACCTTCAGCCCGATGCAGCTGTCTCTGGTGAAGGTCAAGATAGAACGAGGAGAGCAGTACAAGGAAGCCTACAGGTGGCCTTTAGCAGAGCTGAAACTGGTAGACGGCAAGACTCTGGATGAGGTAGGATCGATTTTCCTTCTGTGGCAAAGGGCTGAACTGATCTTGGGGGTGGGAGAGATACAGTTATGAAGATAAGATGCCTCTGCCCAGGATGCTGAGGGTTTCCTCCCTCCCGCACCATCCCTCTCTAAGCTAGGAAATGGCAAGCTGTCCAAGTACCTGACCAGGGTGAGCAGCGGGTGGGTGACCACTGCCTGGACACAGCTTCCATCAACACTAGTGGGTAAACTCCCATTATTCCTCAGTCAGAACCTCCTGGAGCTCAGTGCAGCAGCCCTCAGAGGCTGGAGAGACAGGCTGCAAAGCACTGCTCTTGTCAGGTCTCCAGCATTCACAGAACACATTGTCAGGCCCATCTGTCCTGTTGACAAAGCTTCTTGATAGACATTTGCATGGGGTATTTACAGCTTAAATGGAGGCATCTACTGAAAGGAGGATTATAGGGGGCTGGAGTTAGGGTGAGGCTGTGCTTTTAGGGTGACATGAAGGTTTCTTGGGGAAAGAAAGCATGGGCAAGACACTCTCTTGCTGCTGCTGGGGCTGGCAGAGCATCGTTTAAGTTGGTATAATTAGTTTTGTTATTAATGAGAATGTTCCAGGCACTCTGGCGAAGTGCCTGGGTTTGCACAAGCATAGGAATAAATGAGGAAAAGAACAGCTTTTCACTTCTTCATCCAGGACAAATAAAGTACATCTGCACAGCCTCTCTGGAAGCAAAATCATATTGCAGGTGTGCAGGGCATCTTAACGCTATGGGTAGAGCTGAACTGATATGTCACTGTCTTACATTGTCCTGTACACAAAGAAGGACAAGCTTTCATTCTGCCCGGCCTTTCTTCTAGCAGATAAGCCAGGCTACTCCAGGTCTTATAAACTGCTTTGGCTCCTCTGGAGTCAGGATTAGAAGATACCTCCAGGATTTGCAGTCCCTTCTTGCCCCCCCACCCCCCCCCATTTGCCATCCCAGTGAGATAAACTGATCATACTCTCTCTTAAAGTACCAGTGTACTTTTGAACCCACCCCCCTACAGGGATGCAAATGGACAACTTGGTTGTCCCAATGCCTAAAGGCTTTTAATAACTCCCAGCCTGCATTCTTGCCCACATCATCCCTGTGCCATGGCTCTCCTGTAGTTTAGGCAGCTCTTCTCTTTTGCAGATACATTTTTAGATTGCAGTGACCTCCCCTATTAAGCTTGCTTCTGACAGGATAAGCAGACTGACCTTCAGGCTCCTCTTCTGTATTGACTTCTCTTTTCCCTTCATCGGGCCTGGAGTCCTCTCCCTTGTCTCTTCCACTCTGAATTTGTCTTTTTTTGAAGGCAGAAAGCCAGGATCACCCATATCATTCCTAAAATACACTTAAAAGATATTCCTAGAAGATCTTGGGCAGAAGCTGTTCCCTGTGAGGGTGCTGAGGCGCTGGCACAGGGTGCCCAGAGAAGCTGTGGCTGCCCCATCCCTGGCAGTGTGCAAGGCCAGGTTGGACACAGGGGCTTGGAGCACCCTGCTCTAGTGGAAGGTGTCCCTGCCCATGGCAGGGGTTTGGAGCTGGGTGAGCTTTAAGGTCCCTTTCAAACCATTCTATGGAAATGGGGTCTATTCACCAGCTGGAGCTGCTGCACCAGGCTCCCAGGCAGAGGAGAGGCTGAAGCAGCAGGCTGTTAACATCTCTTAGGGTCCCACCATGGACACCTTACACAAGGCAAACTCCCCAGTTCAACCCAGTCAGAGCACTCCCTCCCTGCTGGCTTGGCAGGTCCATGGCTATCAAACCAAGAGCTCTCCTCTGCTGCTTAGCAGATAGTATTGACAACAGCCAAACCCCATCTCATGAGTCATTCAGTACACACAGCAAGGGCTTGGTCATCAGGTCTGCTCAGGTGCGCTGGGAAGCCTTTGGTTCCCTGGCACCAGCAAAGTACTGACACTGCAAGCCCAGCAGTGCTTAAAGCCTCAGCTCCCTTGACCAAACCAGTATTAATATTTATGAAGCGATTAACAGATGCCTCCCTGCCTTAATAACTCCTCCTCAGATGTGCTATAAACCACGAGCACATAAATTCCTCCCTGGACATCACTGCCCTGTTGCAGGGGCTGCTACCAAGCCTGCACAGCAATGCGGGGTGTGATGGATTGCCTCGGGGTGATTGGAAAGCAACCTTTAAAGTTCAAAGGACTGTGTCCACCCTCATCAATGCTACGTCTGTTATGATGACTAGTATCAATAATTATAAGTGTGGCTTTAAAGTTCTCCAAGAGATGAGATCAGGATGTGCTGCAGAGCTGCTGAGATGGTGCAGGGAGGAGTTTCTCTCTGTGGGATGTTCCTCATTCAGCAACCTCCCTTATTATCTCCACATAAACAAAGTCTCTTGTAACTGGTTCCCCCCCCCATGAAACTGCATCGTTTGGGCATAGGTAGGTGTGGAGATATTGACATTTAAACAGATGAAAACAACATGGGGAATTCAAAAGATGCTTTTATTCCAGTCCATGCTCCTGTTAGCTCAGGTGACCTTTCCCTGCCAGGAAATGGGGCTGCTGGGAGATGTAATGTGAAGCATTGCAGGAGGATGAAAGTGAAGGTTTCAGGACTGAGCTTGTGGCTGGTTGTTTATGGGTTTTTCCGGGTGTTCCCAGTTCTTGAGTAAAGAGAGGTTTGAGGTTAAGGGTGGATGAGTTTTTCAGAGGGGAATGTCAGCAGAGGAAGGCAGGGTGCATGCTGCTCTTACCCCAAATGCTTAACTCCACTTGATTGGAACTTTCTCATTCAGCACATTGTTATACCGCAGAGCTTATTGCCACAGGATGCTGTAGATGCCAACACTATGAATAAGTTCAAAAAGCCATTAGAGGAAATCAGGGACAGGAGGTCCTTCAAGGGCTGTTAAACACAAGGCTGTAGATACAACCTCTGGCTCAGCGAGCTGCCAGATCATGGGCTGCTGGAGGCTGGCAGGGAATCCTGAAGGCAATGTAACTCTCAACTTGCCCTTTGAATCCTTTCCTCCCATGTATCTGCCACTGGCCACGGTCAAGATTCATCAGCGTTCACCCCCACAAGCTGCAGTAAAAGGTGAGGGAGCTGTATAACCTGAAAAGAACTCAGTGTGCTGGATCAGGACACTGGGGCTGGTTGATCACTGGTCTGACCCATTGTGGGTGTCCTGGTGTCCATGTCTAGGGTCAGAATTGCTGGGCATCCTTAGACATCCTTATATATAATCATGCCTATGATTATTTGCCAAGTGCTATGAGCACACCTCTCTAATCCTACCCAGCTGCTCAATGGTATCTAATTGTTGTGGTAATGAACTGTTGACATCTAGGCAAGCCTGGATTTTGATCTGCACTTGGATAAGGTTTACAAGTGGACCACCAGCAGCTTAGATGAGAAGAAAACCTTTATCAGATGCTTGTGGAAGCTGAGCAACCGATACCTGAACAGCTCTATGGCATTTGTGAATGTCCCCCCCTTTGCAGCAGAAGGTAATTAGTTTCCTTGTCACAGGGTTTGGGTTTTTCCCATCATCACTATCATATATGGGAGGTGAATACATTTAATATGAATGGGGATGATGGGGGAGGCTGAGGTGGGTACCAGTGAGAGGGAAGCCTGAGGATCCATGTTATGTGTATCTGGAGGCACAGCCACCTGATTTATCCATCCCTTGCCATGGATAGACAGTGCTAGGCTGGGAAGACAAATAGATAGACAATTTATCTTATCTCCGGAGATGATATCTGCAGTCTGGAATGGAGAAAGTGAGCAGTAAAGTGTTGGTAATGTCAGGCTGGGGGAGACTGACTGCCTGCCTGGTGACATTCTCCACACAAGAAATACAGATAGAAATGGATGTAAAAGTGTATTTTACTCTACAACACATGACTGTCAGTGTACTCGATCAGAAGAAGCCTCTTTATCTCTGAAATTCATCTCAGCTTTGTATAAGGAACACATCAACATGCCCCAACGCACAGTCCTAGAGAGGTGAGCAAGTAAAAACAGTCAGAGCTCAGAATACATTTCAAATGTCCATTTTGTCACTCTTACAAAGCTGACCCTCTATCCTACACACTTCTTTTTTTGCTTCATGCCATAATCTTACTCAAACTGACAGCAAACTGAGACCACTGGATTTGTATCACTTGGATTCAATGGAGCTAATATTAGCAAGGCTAATAAAATTACATAGATAGAAAGCTTTGGCCATCTCCCCATCTCCTCCCACCCATGCAGGGAGACAAAGGCCCCCCCAAACCCAGAAGGACCCTGCAGAGGCTGAGAGCCAAGAGGAGCTCAATATGTACCAGGAGATGACACCGAAGGAAGCTGCTGATGTGTTGAAGCTGATGGAGGAGTATGAGCCCCTTGTGAACAACTCTGTGGCCTTTGCAGAGCAGCTAAGCAATGATCTCCATGTGCTGGATGAGGTAACGGGGTGGACCAAGGGCTGTGACTCAACCAAAAAGCCTTACCCTCATCTGGATAGGAAGGATAAAGGCTGCTGAGTATGGAAGGAGAGGATGAAAGTGCATGTAAAAAGGGGGGTTGGGGGTGGGGGTGATGAAGAGCAGACAGGGTGGTCTGACAGATAGGGATGTCTGGAAAGAAAGGAAAGGGTCAGCAAGGATCCCTACAGAAGGAAAAGCAGCAATTAGAGAGAAAGAAAAGAGGGGGGAATGAAACAAAGCTGGAAAAGGATAAAAAGTCAAAGCAGAGAAGGCACAATCATTTTCAGGCTGGAGAGCTTAATTCACCTTATTAGAGTTGCTATATTTTACTGCATTTCTGCAGAGGATAACCTGATTCTTTGAGTGCTGGAGCAAGATAATGAGTTAGCTGCTTTGAGCATTTATCTTAAGCTAATATATCTGCTACTAGGATTTTATGGGCAGGTAACTGAAGAACAAAGGGGTAAAAAGAAGCCAAAGGGAATATCCTAAACCATGCACGAATCCAAACCCACCTAAATCCAACCCCTTTTACCTCCAGCATTTGCTGTGTTCCCAATCTGTATTTATATATTACTTGCTACACTTGGAAGCTTAGTAGTTAATCTGGAGAACCAGACTCCTGAGGTCTGCTCCTGCTTGCTCCTGGCAAGTCATACAGACACTTTGCAACTGTTCCCAGCTGTAAAATACTCAATGAGAGCAACTAATGAATCTCTATTAAGTTATTTGGGATGAAAGGCACTGCCGAATACATTATTTTAATGCCCTCTAATGAATAAATGTCACTTACTGCTAATACAGATTAATTAATGAGATGTTTCTATTTCTAAGGTTTAATCTATGATATTAAGTGTTATTAATACCAGCAGGTTAGACTAGTGTGTGCATATATTCACATGGTTTTCCACACATCCCAGTGATGACACCTTGTCCTCCTCTTCCAACACTAACCACCCTCTGTTAACCTATCCCTTCTGGGGATGGCAAACACTGCACTGGAAGCAAGGAAGCACTTATCCGTTTCAGAGGGAAGGAGAGCACAGTCCCAGCACCTGGGAGGCCATGGGCTCTGATTTGCACATTGGTATTCCAGCATCCCTGCAGCATCCTGCACCCGCTGAAGCACAGGCAGTGCCTGGCAGCTCTGTGCTGCAGGCAGCAGGGCAGTTATTACCCTTTCCTATGCGGTGGCTCTCCGGAGAGCCCTTTCTGCCCGCAGGTACCCTGCCAGTGCCATTGGTGATGCTTTGCTCCAGGCACCCCCCAAGGGTCTGTTCCGCCCTAACAAGGCAATCTGAAGGTGCAGCAGTGACAGGCTCATGGCTGTGACTTAGGAACAGTTAATAAAACATGGAGCTGGGGCCAGGTCCCTGGTGTGCAGCTGGAAAGAGCAGTCTGGGAGCAGGGTGGTTTGCTCCCTCCCAGCTCCCTCTTACCAGCCTGTGTAGGCCGGTTGGAGCACACACTTAGCAGCATTGGTGCTTTCAGAGATTAGTACCTGTGTATGCTAGCAAACCCTGCTTCAAATCTGACCTCTGAGCCTGCTGGCAGGTGAACCTTAGCCTGCTCTGGCATCACTGGGCTCCCTGTGAAAGCTGAATCACTCTGCAGTGTTGTAGTTTCATCTCTATGCTTCAACAGAGATGCTTTGTTGTGTTTGCTGTGACATCAGGCTTTTCCACACAATTCCTTTAACCTTACCTGGTGCTTTGTGAATCTGCCTGCATCTGAAGCCATTCCTCACAGTCCTTTCTCCCACACCTAGGACAGCATGATGTTTGTCACAGGAGAGTAGAACTGATGTTCTGCAGTGACACCGAGCCTTCCTGCTCCAGATGTGTGCTGCACAGTGACCCTTGTTCATTTCACAAGCATCTTAGCACTGCTCCAGCACCTTATCCTGCACCTTCAGAGCTGGAGCTGCAGCTCATCTTTATCCCAACAGCAGTGTAGGTGGAGCTTGAGGAAGAGAAAATCCTTAACACGGGGTTTGTAGGTGTCCAGCATCTACTGTGATTTCAGCACACTCCTAATTCTGAGCACAGGCTCAGTGCAAGCCACAGCTGGGTTGACAAGACGTTGCTTCTCTTCCTCTGACCATTTCCCACCAGCAAGCTGAGCACGGGGTGTACTGGGGGGTGCAGACACGTCTGCTGTTGTTCTTCATTTAATGAATAAGGCATCAGATAATTGAAATATCAGGAAAGACAAACTTCTTTAATAGTTTTATTAATGGAGAGAAAAATGGCAGTCTGGAAGCCTCCCAGGCCTGTGTCTATTGATTGTTTTCTTTGATACCTTGTGTGGTTCACAGGCCTTGAAAACGACACAATTAACATTTGGAAGCAGTTCATCTCTAGAGCAGCTTGTCAGCAGTCATTAACACACTGATCTATCCCCACCACCCATCAAAGCAAACGCCTGAGACCTCCCTAGGCAAATTGTGCCTTC
Organism: Agapornis roseicollis; assembly: GCA_002631895.1. Classification (NCBI taxonomy): domain Eukaryota; kingdom Metazoa; phylum Chordata; class Aves; order Psittaciformes; family Psittacidae; genus Agapornis; species Agapornis roseicollis. The sequence continues at coordinate 28,336 of NDXB01007013.1, forward strand.
AGTTCCTGTATTGGAGACATCTATGTGTGTGTCTCATGCATGATTTCACTGTTTATTAATCTCCTGCCAGAGCAGCTCAGCTCGGTAACACCCTGGCAGCAGTGGCGATGCCCGAAGCGATGCTAAACATGCTGTGACAGGCACTTGGCATGGCCATGGTCTGCATCAAAGTGTTAGAACCAGGCAGGAATGGCCTGTGCCTCAAAACCAGCATGTTTCCCTACCAGTATTGTGGGATGGATACCCAGGTCCTCAGAGGACTTTGCCAGTTGTGGGGATTGAGGTTTGGAGTCTCCATGTAGTGTCCACCTGGGGCTTTTCTAGTGGTACAGAAGCCAGCAGGGCTTGGTACCCTCTCCCCACCTGCAAAGGCTGATTTACACAGCAGCTTCACAGTAACGTCATTGTTGTGGCAGACAAGAGTCCCCTGAGTGTATACGTTGTTCATGGAAGGGTTTTGTCCTGCCCCAGTACTTAGGATCTGCAGATGGTTGCTGATGTAGTTTATCCAAGTGCAAAGACATTGACCTTGTGCATGCAGTGATGCAGGACACTTGATGCAATTATAGCAGCACCTTGTATGTTATAAGGAAAGGGTCTCTGCTTTGATTTGGGAGGGTTATTTGCCTCTGAGTGGTGGTACCCAGTCCCTGCTACAGTGCTGAGGGCCTCTGTTTCTCCATTTCACAGGCAAACCTTAGAGCCATTATCTCTTCTGAGAAGCAGGTGACACAACTGATGAGCAACATTGATGAGGCACTGGCAGAGGTGGCCAGAGTGGAGGAGACCTTGCAGATCTACGATGAGTTACTGGGAAGTGTGAAACAGCAGATGGACCACATCCATCAGGAAAACTCATTGCTACATCGCATTGTTTCCAACAGGACAAGGCTGATGAATGAGATCCTCTTCCTCACGGTAGGTGGGTTTGCAAAGACGTAAACCTTCAGCCTGTGGAATCCATTAGGGAAAGCTTCCAGTGAACCTCAAACACTCTGAAAACTATTCTCTCTCTGCAAAGGCTGCAGAGTTCCTCTGGTCTAGAAATGAGGGACTTTGTTGTCTTGATAAGGTAAGGATGGCCACGCAGCTGGGATGGACTGCAGGTAGACCAGCAGCAGACATGATGTGCAGTACCCTCACTGTGGTCCAGGGCTGTAAGAAGGGACTCTGAAACTCCTTTTCCTGGGCAAGATTAGCCTCAAATGATGCAATGACAAAGACCTTCCAGATGCAGCTCTGCAGCCTTCCACTTGGGATGCTGCAGTCTGCCTTTCACTGTCAGCTTTGGGATCTTCTTCCTGAGATGCTGCTGCAGCAGTGCTTTCAGTCTTGCACCCAAAGCATTGAGATGCTCCCAGCCTTGGAAATCAGGCATGTCTGGATTGCGGGGTTTCCCGTGGGGAACAATGGTCACTGAGGGCTTTCATCCTCCCCTCAATTGGTAGCTTTCAGTTTCTATCTTTGTCCTAGGGAAATCCAGCTCCCATTAGTAGGTTATCAATAGTCAATGCAATAGCTGATAATCATTACCCAGGAATGGACAAACACCACACTTAACCAGCAATTAGAGCCTGAGTGTGCAACACCCACCCCTGCTCCCATCAGCACTGATAACCTTACATGCAGGGAAACAGACAGGAATGTTGCATGGATCCTGAAGAAAACTGTACATCTGCCATGGGATAACCATCTGGGGATGTTTGTCCACAGATCTCTTCCCACTTACAGGACTTTCCCCATTCCTTTTCTCTCCTTTTTCCCTCCACCCTTGAAGGCAGCTTCACTGTTAGGTCAATGTCTGCCATCAGCTGTGGGCTTTGTGCACATCAGCCTGTCTCAGCATCCAGAGAAGCTTTGCCTGGCAGCTCTTAGCCAGAGACACTGGCAAAGGGGACAGCGCAGCCGGTGGAAAGGCTCTTGATGAGCTCTGGGAATGTGGGAAAGCAGATTATTTGCAAACATAACATACCATAAATGCAAGAAGCGTGCTGTAATAACACAGCTAATCCTCACTTCCATTGCTGACAGTGACCTCTGCGCCATTGACCTTTCCTTTCCTGAGCAGCTCAAGCTGCAGTTTCCATCGCTTTTGCTTTCTCCTCTCCTCCACTTTGTTGGCAGTAGGATCCCAGAGGTCCCAGAGTTTGGAAACTCAAGCTGATGTTTGCCAGGGCTTCCATGGCCACCACTGCAGTTGTTACTGTGCAGACCTTTGCTTTTGGTGGGGACAGAGCAGCATGGTGATTTGATGGACACATGCAGCCTGGCATCATTTGCCTCTTTCAAGCCAGTACCTTCTGGATGGGATGAGAAGCTGACTGTGCTTGTATCTGTTCTCTTCTGGCTTTGTTTGCAGACGCAGCTCAACCTCAGCAGGGAACACTGTGACACTCTGAGCCGGGCAGACCTGTCCAGCCCCAGCAGGGTGAAAGCCTGCATTGCTGCAGCAGAGGCTTTATCTCTCTGCATGAATACCCAGATCCACCCTGGTGAGTAGAGAGCTGAGATTCCTATCTGCAGACAGCAGAGCCACTGGCTCATCCACAACCTGTGCTGCACACATAGCACCATTCCCTGCCGTCCAGCCTCTACAGGGGCCCCCTCCTGAGCTGGAGGGGATGCTGCAGGAATTAGCTCAAATGCATCCAGGCACTGCAGGCACCTCGCTCTAGACTCAGGCACTGGCTGGTCCGGTATACATTAGAGCTGAGGCAAACTTATGGCAACATCTCTACAATTTCTCATCCAGCCTGGCCTCGGGCACTTCCAGGGATGGGGCAGCCACAGCTTCTCTGGGCACCCTGTGCCTTGAGCATTTTAAAACAATCATTCGTTGTAGTAGCATCCACTGTGGGTAGCATTGGAGACTTGATGGTGTGTGTACAGGGACTTCATCCTGGCATTAAACCCCACGTTTTGAGACTGGGCGTTTGCCCTTGCCCATGGTTGGACTGATGGATGCTTTGCTTGGCACAACAGAAAATCTTTTCCCCTTTGTTAGCATTTGGGTGGTAGTATTTATCCCAGAACTTCCTCCTTGAAGACCTGTGTTGTTTGCCGTGTGCTGAGCGATGTTGCTCTGCAGCCACAACCACTCATGCTGCTCAGTACCGTGATGCTCTCTTCTTTTTCCCCTTAAGGTTATCGGAAGCTGCAGTCTGTGGCTGAGCAGCTGATCCTGTTCGAAACACTCAAGCAGAACTTCGAGAGCTCTTTCATCAGTCACATTAGAAACATCTTCGAGCTGCAGGTGAGCTTCACTCCTCACATGGCAGCTCGTAATTCTGGGAGAGTTGAGTGTTCTGGTAGAATAGCACCAGTGGTGTAGGGGATGCAACCATCCAGGAGAGGGGACTCCAGGAGCCTCCCCAGAGAGGTTGTTTCACATACCTTCAAGCACTGACACTGGGAAGGGATGTGATGTCAGGGCGCTCTGGGATCTCCATCCGTGGGGATTCTCAGACCTTCACTGGACACATCCCTGAACAAGCTGCTCCACCAGCGCCTGCTCTGAACCCGCTGAGCTCCCATCTCACCTACATGACTCTGAGTCTGTGGGTGCCAAGTCCCAGCGCTGCCAGACCTTGGGTGTTCCTCTGGGCGCAGAATTGTTCCCAGGACATGGGATTAAAACTAGAGTTCAAAGTGACCACGGATGCTCTGCTTCACCCTTTGAATTTGCTTCTCAAACATATTCAGAACTGTAAATTCAGGGTGATTATAAAGCAAATGCTGTACAGAGCTTTTCAAGGCTATGCTCTATTTCACTCCTACTGCTGTTTCTGTTTCTTCAGGGCAATGCTCAGGTTCCTGCTCCTGCTCAGCCCATAGACAAGCCATCTGCACCAAGCCATGCGCTCCACCATGAGGAACTGGTGCCCTACACCCCACTCATGGCCTGGCTGAAGAATGCAAACCCAGTTCTGTTCTGTGATCTCCCCAAGGTATGGCTGGAATCCTGAACCAATATTGCATACCATCCACAGGGAACAGATTAGTCAGAGTGGTTAATTCATGATGGAAGCTTGGTTTCACCTAAACCATACAACCCACAAGCTTCCAGCAGCTTGCCCTTCTAGGACAGTGTCAGGCCAACTTGGCCACATGAGGTTGGACCTCTGTTGTTGACAGAAAGCAGTCTGGGGCTCGGTGGGAGACATCGTGTTGGAAGAAAGGTCTGAAATGCTGAAATTTGGTCTTTTTGCTTTCATTTGGTCATTTCTTTACTTCCCAGGTCTATGCCCAGAACCTCAGCAGACTCTATGACCGGGAAATCAAAGCCTTTTTTGAACAAGCCAAAACCTTCTTGTTAGGAAGAAGAAAAGGAAGTGAGTGATTCGCAAATACGACCTTTGCACCGCTGAGCAGTGATTTGTTTGCAAGTAGGGAATCCTGGTTTCTTTCGCAGGTTTTGTGCTATGGATTTACTTCCTCCTCCATGGACTGGCTCTATAGTTGGCAGCACATGACGAAGCCCACTCTGCTTTACATCAGGCATTATTTGTGAGAGCATTGGCCTCTGTTGGTTACCTGGTTTTGTTTGGCTGCTTCTAAAAGCTGTAGGTTTTATCCACGATGCGATAGCTGTAAAAAAAGGGCAACATGAGACTTCTTGGCTAATGCCTGGTCCATTTTTCATGCAAGCAGAGCCGGTCACAGATGCCTCATACACTCTGTTTCCCTGTAAAGAGATGGCACCAAGCCTGTCCCTGGAGACATGAGTGTATTCATAGCAGTATTTGTGAGAGCAGAATGATTTCATAGTGAGCCGACTGTGGGGCTGTGTTGTCCCAAGGTGATCATTTCAACTGAAATCACTGCATCTGACTCAAAATATTCCAGTCAGGTGTTTCTGGAGATAAAAAGAGAAACTGATCTGTCTCCTCTGGAAGTTTTTATTGCAGAAGTCATATTTTCCTTCAGCAAAACAAAGCACTGTAATGGAAAGTTCCATGCCAGCTTGGCCCAACTTGAATGTCAAAAACCACTTTGCATGGTGTGTTTAGTCTATCATAACACTCTCCTGACTTCTTCCAGTTCTGCACCTACTTCATCACTGGTGTCCAGACCCTGGAGCCAGAGGATGAAGCCTAGGGAAGGAAGCTGATGGCTGAAGGATCCTGGGGAAGGGTTCTGCCTTTCTGCACTTGCAGCAATGATTGTGCATCCCTCATCCAGCTAACCCACTGGCCTGATATTCACCCATCCTTTGTTTTCTGGGATGAAGACCATTACATTCTGGTGGGATACAAGGGGTGGTTAGGGAGTCCCAGCCATGGGCATCTGGAGGGCGTTATCCTGAAGCTCACCAGGTTGCAGGATCAGACCATTGCAGGCAATTTCCACTTCTGTAGCCTTCCAGGGCCCTCTCCCACAGTGTCAGGGTTGGTCATAAAGGGCAGGGTGAATATGTGAGTGTTTTGCTGTCCTCTCCTCCCTCACCACACAGCTCCAGCATTCAGTGCACCAGAGAGGTTTGCCTCACCCGGCACATTGGGTAAAAGAAATAGTTAAAAGATAATGTTCATCTCCCACCCCCTCTCTCCATTCCTGGACACAGGTTTTCCCAGGAAAACGTGCTCTTTCTCTCTTAAAACTTGGAGTTCCTGATAAGAGGTAATGAACACACTGGCAGCAAGCCTGGGGAATTAGCAGTGGGGAAGCAAGCGCCGATATGTGGTTTATAAGATAATGTGATCAAGCAGCATTTCCTGAAGAAGGGCGATTGCTTCTATTTAAACAGAAGGAAATAACAAAGATTATGGGTAGGATAAAGAGGCCCTGGTTCCTATTTGCAAAGTGACTGATGGGCTCCAAGCAAGGGACTTGAATTCTGCTGGGTGATAGAAAGTAGAAGCACACAAGTTTGTCTCCTCAGGACAGCTGGGTCTGCTCAGAAAGCTGTTAAAATGGGAGGCATTTCAAGGGGAGAGTAATGCCCTTAAAGAAGCCCTTGATGAAAACAGGCTTGTTAAATACAGAGGAAGATAGAGTAAGACGTGTGCTGCAGCCAGGTTTGCCTGATCCCCTTTTGTAACTGTTAAACCAGTGGTCTCCTTCCAGTGCTTCATCTATCTTTAATGCCTATGTCAGCCCCATGAAATGGGAGTAACTAAAATCCCAGGAGAGGATCCAGTGTCCGTGAAATCCATTGCAGCAGCAGGAGGACACCTTGATGGCTACGAGCCTGTTGCTGCACTGCCATAAATCACCCAGGGGTGTCTGCCTCTTGCAGGGCTTTCTCCCATGGACATGGAATGAGCTTTGCAGGTGCTAGGATGTGCTGGCACCATGCTTTGCTCCCTGGGGTGAGCTCTGGGACAGGTAGGAAAGTCCAGGCTTGGCTGGGGATGCTCAACCCAAAGGTACCTTCCCCAAGGCTTATGATGCTACCAGATGATGTTTGCCTGCCCACCTCTGGGACCCTGGGGACAAAGCAGAAGGGAGAGCATCTCATCTCCTTCTGCATCACTTCCCTTTGGAAGCTGACTTCTTTGTGGCTCAAGGACCTACTGCAGGGTCAGCAGCATGCTGGCAATGCAGGCACATGTCCTTTTGCAGAAGGAGCTCTGCAGCAATGGGCACTGATGCAATCCTGGTCACCCCCAGCTCCTGGGGACCTTCGGAGACTCCTCTTGGACTATTTTCCTGCAGAACGGGCAGTTCTCAGGCTGCTTGTGCAGGTTTGGCTTTGATGAAGTTCTGCGGGAGCCTTATCCAAGGTCTTTCCCCACATTTGAGTTGCTCATTGGGGTGAGCAGCTGCATGGATGACAGCCCAGGCTGCAAGGCCACTCGCCTGATAACATCCCTCATCCCTGCTTTGAAATATCCCAGGCTCAGTCTTCCTGCCTCTTTTTCTCCTGATTACCTTGGCAGTGGGTTCCGAGGTTTGATTCCTTGCCCTCATAAAGGATTATTTATGTCCATTGCTTCTAAATGCATCACCTGATGATTTATTACCTTCAGTATGATGAGTTTCGAAAGCAAAACCCAGGCTGTGTTTAATTAATCATAAGCCAATAATTAAGTCTTTTCTCCTCATTTTCCCATTCCCTTTCCCACACTAATGTTTATAGGTTCATGGAATTCTTTCCTATTTCCTGGTTTTGCCACTTCCCAGGAGGTGAAACTCTCATCACTCAGTGCAGAAGAGTGGGAAAGAAATGATGAAGCAGTTCATTAGTTTTCTCTGTGGTTTTAACAAGGCTGAGGTCGCAAGCAGGGCTTTCTGTCATCCCTCATCCCATTCAGCATGCAGGGCATCAGACAAATCCTTTCCAAAGGTAAAACCCCTTTGGAAATGAGGTAGTGGCTCACATAAGGGTATTTTGGATGCTATGAGAAATGGAGTGCTGGCCCGACTCACCCTGGACCTCTGTAAGGGGAATGATGCCAGTTTTTAGAATGAATAAGAAAATAATATGGATATTTTCCCACTGATTTCTTTCAGTGAGTGCAATAGTATTTTTTAATGCACATTTCAAAGAAATCATTCAGCTTTTCCACTTCAGCCAAGCAGCCAGTGACAACACTATGGGAAAAACCTGGTAATATTTGAGACATGCACTCATTTCCAGGTGAGCGTTTCTCAGTTCAAAAGGCTATTTCTTGAGAAAAGCCAGCCCTCTTCCCTGCCTGGGTATTATTTCATAGCAATTTACCATCAAAGCTAAGCAACAAACATTTTTCCTGAAGCTCTTGCAGGCATTGCTGCTGATTTATGCTCTTATCTAAGGTTTTTAACTCCCCAGTCCTCAAGAGTTAGGACTAAGCAAAGAGCTAAGCGTCACGGACAGTGAAAGAAAAAGAACTGATGAAAAAGAGAGAAACAGATGTGAAGGGAGATAAAAACCAAGAGCAAAACCTTCTTCCCCCCTGTGTTTGATTCCAACAGGTAAAGGCCAATTTGTGCATAAGATCAGACATAAAAGACACATTTAGATCTGTTAAAATGATCAAAGGAGCTGGAAAGGGCAAAAGAGATGGAGATGTCTCACCACCTACCAATATGCAGGTCTTCAGGAAAGCTTAGAGAAGCCGATGGCGATGGGGAGCAGGCAGCAGTCCCGATGGAGTCTCCCTGGGAGCAGAGAAGGCCAGGAACACACACTGGACAAAGGAAACATCATCATGGTAAGGAGCTGAGGTTTTCTAAAGGGTTCAGTGCTGTAACCTATCCCATGGTCCTCCCTCCAGTGCTGCATACCTGGAGCAGAAGCAGAGATGCTCTGTTGACCTGGCTTATATGTCACATCAGGCGGACATAGACTTCTACTCCAGGGTCTTCAGTGTGCATTACAAGGGTTTTCTAACATGCCCAATGGTTTCTAAGCAGATACTGGAGCAGGTACTGAGAGAGCTACAACCCCTTTGCACCACAGAGCAGCAGTTCATTGAGAAATTCTTCCAGCTAAACCATGATGCTACAGACCTGGAGGTAAGTGTGAGGATTGTGTCCTCTCCAGTCCCATTAACCATTAGCCTGTCCTCCCTCCAGCTTGTCACATCAGGCACAGGGGGTGGCTGCCTACCTCTATCAGATACCTGAGCTCTTGTCCCCTCATGGTGTCAGTAGTGGAGAAACTTAAGACTCCTGATCATAGAAACACTTAGGTTGGAAAAACGTGTTCCAGTGTTTGATAACTCTTTTGGAGGACAAGTTTTTCATGGTATTCAATCTAAACCTCCCTTGGTGCACCCTGAGGCCATCTCTTGTCCCAGTTGAACATGACTGAGAGCTCCAGCAAAATCACAGGATGTCTAAGCATCAAACACAGGACTCCAATATGAGGCAGCAGAAATGAAACCCAGCTTTTCTCTCTGAGAGAGGGCAGACAAGTCATGATTGATTCCCATTCCATTCCTTTTTCCAGACATCTGCCACTAAGGGAGAAAAGAGCACAGCATCTCCTGAGGACCCTCCATGCACCAAGCCCCGGAGCCAGTACGTGGGTGATGAGATAGTCTGGAGTGTCCTGCAGGGACAGCCAGAGGAACTGATGGAGGGATATTTCCTTCTTGACCATCCTGATGTCTGCTGAGTGGCCTCAGATTTGGACCCTGGGCCAGCATCATAGCTGGGCATGCAGAAAGGCTGAGCAGAGCCTGCTGGTCCTGCCTCTCTGCAGCAGCTCTGCTGCAGGGGGGGATCAGAAAGCAAGGCTTGTGTTTCATGGAAATCATGATCAGCTTTATTTCCTTATTACCAATGTCATAAGGTGAAAATATAGTATGGAATAAAAACCTTTTAAAATAGCAGCTTAAAAACCCTGGAAGTTTTCATTTGGCTGGTGAAACAGGGGCATTTCAGTGTCCTCCTGCAAGCAGGGACAGTGAAGAGTTGATGACCCAAGCATCGATAGCCTCCTCTGTGACACAGAAGGCTTCTGATTCTTCCTTTAGCTTTGCCCTTGCCTCTGCAGCTGGCCACAGGGCCAGTGCCTTCTCTATTTCACTTCTTACCTTTCGTTTTCCAGATTGGAGGAACCTACAACCCGGCTGATGAGTGAGATCTTCAGTTGCCTGGAACCAGAGCTGAGGGGGTTTCTAGATATCTGCAAGAAGATCCACCCATTTGCCTGCTTGCAAGTCCTGGTTACCTTGAATGACTCCATCTTTGAGATGTGGGGCTCTTCCTCAGCTCCTCCCTCATCCTTCCTCAACACCATCCTGGGCAATATGCTGCTCCTGGCCAAGAACAGCTTCAACAAGTGCATAGTGAGTATCAGTAGGAGCAAACCCAAGTAGATCTGGGTGATGTTTGACCTCCTCCAGAGCCTTCCAAACTTCTAACATAAGCAAAAGCAATGCTGGTTTATGTGAAGCAAGGATCTTTCTCTTTCAGTTTTGGGAGGACTAGAGCCCCACTGCATCCCAGACTGTGTCTGAGGGAGGCAGGACAAACCTAAGGACCATCTGCACCTCATCTTACAAGGGTGTTCAAACCAAAGGGTTTCCCCTCATATAGAGGGCCAGGAGGCTGTGGGAGTGAGGGCAGCAAGTCAGATGGCTGCAGACAAGCTCCCCATCAGAACTGGCCAAGGAACCTGGCCCTGAGCCCACTGAGGTCAAGGGAAGCCACATGTTGACATCAACTGTGCCTGTGCCAAGATCTGGAGCAGCAAATCTGCTCATAAACCAGCCTGAGAAGTGCAAGAAGGGGCAGTGATGAAACCTCTGCCCTAGAACCTGTGGGTGTCTGCATAGAGAGATTGCAGCACTGTGTCTGAGCAAAGACCTACACAGCCTGAGAGACCAGGCTCCAGGAGAGCAGCGTGCACAGCTTCACATCCAGCCTCAAAGACGCACATGTATTTCCCCATAGGGAATACTGTAAATGGAGAAAGTCCAGCCTGTGCCTCTGTACCATGAAATGAGGCTGGGGCCACACTAGATCTGACAGTGCCATGTCTTGTGTGCTGTTCCCAGGGGACCTTGTGCAAAGAGATTGAGGAGACGAGTATGCCCAGCAAGCTGAAAGGTGGGATCCTGCCCTCCGTGAGCCGCTTCAAGGAGTTTGTGAACTTCTCAGAGGAGGTGTTCAGGAGAGCTCAGCGGAGAGGGGAGCTGGACAAAGCACACCTGAGGCTGGCCAGCAGTGTCTTCAGCAGCAGTGAGTACACTGGAGGCTGGATGCATTGAACGGTTTGGGTTGGAAGGGACCTTAAAGCTCATCCAGCTCCAACCCCCTGCTACGGGCAGGATGCTCCAAGCCACTGTGTCCAACCTGGCCTTGGACACTGACAGGGATGGGGCAGCCACAGCTTCTCTGGGCACCCTGTGCCAGCACCTCAGCACCTTCATAGGGAAGAGCTTCTGCCTAAGATTTAATGGATAGCTGCAGCTTCAGGAGCTACCAGCAATCAGCTAAGCAGGGTATGTGCAGGCTGCCAGCCTCCTGGGGACTGCCTGGAGCTGAAACTGCCTTCACTTGGGAGCAGCAGGTGCCTTCAATGTGGCATGCCAGTTGCATGGCATCTGATGCACAAGGATGGTCCCAGCTGTGACAGGGCTGAAGCATGTGCTTAGCTTTTAAACTAATGTCAAGCTCTCTTTTCCCACTATGGAGAAGCTCCTCCCTAGAGATCACACTGCTCTTCTTACAAGCTCAGAGGTCTTGGGAGCAGCAGCAGCAGCTGAAGAACAACTTCCCTCAGAACTCCTAGGTGTATTGGTAGGAAGAGAAGGGTTGAGAGAGCAAGGCAGGCAGCTGCTCCAGGAGAACTTAGGACAACTTCCAGTACCTAAAGGGATCTGACAAGAAAGCTGGAGAGGGGCTTTCTATAAGAGCAAGCAGTGATGGAACAAGGGGGAATGGCTTTAAATTGGCAGAGGGGAGATTTAGATTTATTCTTTTCTTTTAAGTCAATAGCCTGTCCTCAGCAAACCTGAAGGTGAACCCAGATATGGTGATGATGGAAAATTTCCACCACATGCATTGCTTCCTGTGCCAAAAGATGATCCACTGCCTGGAGGACAAGAAGATAGAAGCCAAACAAAGATATAGTGAGCACATGAAGAAATACATCATCACATACCTGGGCCAGCCACTGGAGAAGCTCAGCGTGAGTACAGAGTAAAATGGGTCTCAAAGGGCACTTCCCAAAGTTATGAATTAACCGGTGTCCAGATCACCCTTCCCCAAATCCATTCTAGGATTGTGTTAGTTCATATGGGAGCCCAATGCTCCCATACCTCCTCTGACCACTTAGTGCTGGGTTTCCAGCACAGCCCCAGCAAGAACAGAGCTCAGCAGCATCAGGTGCTGGTACCAGTCCTGCCTCCCAGCAGCAGTATCAGGACCTGCTCAGACCCCAATCCCAGTTGCGTGCCTACATCTGGTAGTTTCCTCTCGCACAGCTGCCTGGGCTAATCAGTCTAACACAGTTTCATACTTCCCAAGAGGCTGCTTTGTTAGCAGAGCTTTGTTAGCATCTGGCTTTGCTAACTCAAACAGACATCCCCTTCTTCCTAGAGATGATGGGTACTCCCAAGACCCCTCCTGGCTCCGCTCCATCTCTCTTCTCACTGGTGTAAGATGTCTCAGAGACTGAGATCAGCTTGAATTATTTGTAGGGCCTGTTACTTTCAATTTGTTTCCAGGCTTTGCTGTCAAACATCTTGTAGGTTCAACTGTATGATCAGCTCTGTGTCTCATGCTACCTGCAGCCCTGCTATGTTAATGGCTTCAAATTCTTCTGTGGGGGAAAGTAGCATTGCATTGCTTACAGCAAAGCAAAGCAAGCAACATACAAGGATACTTGGATTGTACACAAGTACAATACAAGAACAACCTTCCAATACTTGAAGCTGGCACAGGGTGCCCAGAGAAGCTGTGACTGCCCCATCCCTGGCAGTGTTCAAGGCCAGGTTGGATGGGCCTTGGAGCAACCTGGTCTAGTGGAAGGTGTCCCTGCTGATGGCAGGGGGGTTGGAACTGGGTGAGCTTTACGGTTCCTTCCAAGCCAAACTAGAAGCTTACTGAGGTGCACAGCAGGATGAGACAACATCAGAAAGTGTATGAGGGAAGGTTCCAGAGGGATAGAAGGAAGGAATGACTGGAAGGATAACAGAGCACTGAAACAGTCTGCCCAGAGAGGTTGCACAGACCTCCTGTGGCCCCTTCCAGCCTACAGATTCTGTACTTGAAAAGCTCATGCAGGAAGGTGTTTGTCAGCACTGAGCTTTCTGTGGAGCTGCACTGCTCCTGGCACTTTCCTGAAAGCTAGCCGAGGTCTGTATCCCTAGGGATTGGCATAGCCTTGGGCTCTCAAACAACAGCCATCCCTGGGGTGTGATGTACTCCTTGCTTCAGAACAGCCTGTCCTGCTTTCACACAATATCCTGGAGGAAGAGAAATCGAGTTTTGCTTTAGACTTCAGCAAATTCTGGAATTCCCCAGCCCCACATATGGCCCCAAGCGCTTTGTAGTGAGCAAAGTTCTATGAAGCATAAAGGAACACAAATGATTTTCCCAGCAGTCCCATTGCTCCATGGTGCTGCAACCCTTAGAGATGCTGCTTACTAAGAAGGGAGGGAAGAGAACTGGTGAAGTTCCCTATGCCCTGCTTTCCTGGAGGGCAAACAGCCTCCAATGCCTCATTTCCACTTAATTAGACGTGGGAAGGGAACTGGAACAGTCAGATTTCAGCCCCAGTGCAGAAGCCCACCTTAGGGCAGCTCACCAGTGAATGTGTCCTTATCTTTCCAGAACTTCTTTGAAGGGGTGAAAGCCCGTGTGGCTCAAGGGGTGAAGGAAGAAGAGGTCAGCTTCCAACTGGCCTACAGCAAGCAGGAACTGAGGAAGGTCATCGACAAATACCCTGGCAAGGAAGTGCAAAGAGCCCTTGAGACCCTCTACAGGAAAATCCACAAGGATCTCTCCCCCCAGGGAAACCTTTTGCCGGTAACTAGAGTGTGGTCTATGTGTGATGCTGTGGTGTTTTGAGGGTTGAGGACCGCAACGCATTTATAGCTGCCACAGGGTGATGAAGAGAGCTGATGGTCTGGTTTTCCCTAGGTGGTGTGGCACGCTATGGAGCAGGAGCTCATCCATCAGTACCAAGAGTTTGAGGAGCTGATCCAGCGCTGTTACGCAGGGTCAGGGATTGCCATGGACTTCACCGTGGAAGACTTGCTGAGCTACTTCAGCTCCATCACTCTGCCCAGCATGTAAAGGGAGCTTTCTCCAGATGTCTGCTGAGAGCAGCTCAGGAACCCTTGTTCACAGCTACATCTTTAAGGACCCAAGCACAAAACCCTTTCCAAGCTGAAGTGTTACATGGGGCTCCCACCCTGAGCTTAACACAAAGGTGACTCTGATTTGTCAGTCTTAGGTTCAATCTCCCTTGGGGAGGTGGAGTTCCCAGACCCAAACCACAGCTTCCCAGCTCCAAGCAACCATCATGCAGTTAATGAAGGAACATCCATACCTCAGATTACTGCAAGTGCTAGCACTGCACCTCTTCAGCAGGGCACTTCTCACTGCAGCTGAACAGTGAAAAGCATCTTCTCTCCAGGAACTAATCCCTTTCTATCTGTGCTTCAATTTCACCACAAACCTGTAATAAAACAAGAGGGTTACAACACACCAAGACACCCAGATGCATGTAGTGTTACTATATCCACGTATCAGAACACGCACCATTGCTCCATCAGCTCTTCATCAGAGACAGATGGAAGTTCAGAGTGATGAATATAAGAAGGTTTATTGTTTTCAGCTAAGAAAGGGTATACCTGCATGTAAACTGTAGCAAATGCTTCAGTTCTAGAGATCCAAACTGGTCTCTAAGGGAGCTGCTCCTTCTTACCTCATTTTTTACTGATGCATCTATGGCAACATCACAGCTTGGAACCATAGAATGGCTAGGGTTGGAAAGGACCTTAAGACCATCCACTTCCAACCCCCCTGCCATAAGCAGGGACACCTCACACTAAACCATGCCACACAAGGCTTCATCCAACCTGGCCTTGAACACTGCCACAGATGGAGCACTCACAACCTCCTTGGGCAACCCATTCCAGTGCCTCAGCACCCTCACAGGAAAGAATTTCTTCCTTATGTCCAATCTAAACTTCCCCTGTTTCAGTTTGAACCCATTACCCCTTGTCCTGTCACTACAGTCCCTAATGAAGGGTCCTTCACCAGCATCCCTATAGGCCCCCTTCAGATACTTGGAGGCTACTATGAGGTCTCCACACAGCCTCCTCTTCTCCAGGCTGAACAGCCCCAACTTTCTCAGCTTGCTAATGTATCTTTCTGCTTTAAAACACAGCTTCTTACCTTGTGATGACAACCGTGGGGCTAATGCTGCCCATTGTAACCTTCTCTCTAAAACCTCCAAAGATCCTGAGCTCTGGTTCAGTACAAAATACCAAACAGGTCCATAATAATAACACCAGGTTAAGGACCAGAATATCAGCCTACAAACTGAGGTCCAGACATGCAGGGCCATTGGCCAAGTAAAGGCACATCTAAGCCTAGATTAGAGAGCAACATCCCCTCAGGCAAGGGATGAAAGACTAGAGAGCTCAGGCAAGGAATGAAAGCCCCCAAGAAGAGTTTAAATATGTTCCAGGACCCATGGATGTGGGTTGGAGCCTCCAGGTGAGGCTAATCAGGGCTATTAAGGCCAATTAGTGCCCTCAAAGCCTGTTAGATGTCAATTGTCCCATTCCTCACACCTGTAGGAAGAACTTTAGGAGTGTTAGTAAAGAAAAGGTATTGGTGTTTTTCCCAAGAAAATGAGGTTTGGGAAGTCCACCTGCTGCCAGCCCCAGTGTGTGGCTGTTGAACCTCTTGATCTGGAGTGGGCAGGGCAGTAGTAATCACCTCCTGATGTTACTGATGCTTAGAATTTTGGTAATTGAAACTTAATCAATAGTTTATAATAGTTGATTTAAATAATGTAGACTTATAAGAAATATTTTAGTGGGAAGTGTGTTTGTATAGCAACCAGATGCTGTTATGAAATCCCCTGTATAGCCCTGTACCAGTAGAAACATGTAGTACAAGTTGATTTACAAACTGATTTATACTTACATAAAACTAGGACAATGTATGTAGCTGTCAAAGTCTGGATTAATGAGAACAGAGAGCCAACCATAATGGTTTATAGGTACCTGCCAAGAACACTGTGGAATCAGGCAAAAGGTAATTCTGGCAGGGGGAGATCGCGACCACCGACTCACAGAGCACCTTCCCGTATTAGACCCCAGACTCATTTCTAGATGATTCCAACCTTTATTGCGCAGAATCGGAAATGGGAGGAGAATATGTTAATGATTTTCAGGAAATAATATGTTTATGTATGAATAAGCTCTATATAAGAAGTGTGATTTTGGTGCAAGGTGTGCACGCTAAGAGGAGCTATCCCCTGTGCACCTGGTGGCCAATAAAGAAGTGTCTGCTTATCTACATCCCATTGGTGTTGATAAGTTTCTTATTCCGGATTTTCAGTAACACTGTGTCCTGGGTTCAGCAGTTGCAGTCAGTTTTCCTTCTCTTTAGTAGTTGTGTTTTGACTTAACCCGGGAACAAGGCTGATAAGGCCGATGTTTTTGGTTGTTGCTGAGCGATGTTTGCCCTGACCAAGGACTTTGTGAGCCTCATGCTCTGCCGGGGAAGAGGGGGGCCGAGAGGAAGGAGGGACAGAACCCAAAGTGACCAAAGAGGTATTCCATACCATAGCACGTCATGCCCAGGAGGTAAATGGGAGTTACCCGGAAGGAGAGGGGACTTCCCGGTCGGGCTCATTTTCGGTGGGTGGTATCGTACCCTCTTCCCTTGTTTTCCTTGTCGTTATTATTATTGGTGATAACAACAGTGATTTGTGTTATACCTTAGTGACTGGATTGTTGTTATCTGAACCAGTGGGAGTCGTATTTCTTCGGCTCTTCTTTCCTCCCACTCCTACGGGAGCGGGGAGGAAAGAGGGGAGGGCCAGAGGGGGGGGGGTGTTGAGTGAGTGAACGTGCTGCCTGGCTGGGTTTAAACTACAACACACTGCATGTCTTGTAATGCACTACTCACTCCTCTGCAGCCAGCTGTGCAAAAAGCTT
>NDXB01007013.1:44911-122519 GCA_002631895.1 Agapornis roseicollis
TGATTTGTGTCTTAGTGACTGGATTGTTGTTATCTGAACCAGTGGGAGTCGTATTTCTTCGGCTCTTCTTTCCTCCCACTCCTACGGGAGCGGGGAGGAAAGAGGGGAGGGCCAGAGGGGGGGGGGTGTTGAGTGAGTGAACGTGCTGCCTGGCTGGGTTTAAACTACAACACACTGCATGTCTTGTAATGCACTACTCACTCCTCTGCAGCCAGCTGTGCAAAAAGCTTGAGGGCTTCCGAAACTCCATTTGATTTTTGGCAGATTTGGGTTTTGTAGAGAAAGGAAAACAAAATCTGTAACTCTGGCACAGGCCAGGGAGCCCCTTTGGACATGTCTGCTTGCAGGGGACCAAAAAGGCACCCAAAGCTGTGCGCAGTACCCTGAGGCTGCTTTTCTGTTGCTCATGGCTACATACTGGCTGTTAGCTCAGTCCCTACAACCTGTACATCTTTTACTAGTGGGAGCTTGTTCCCAGGGACAGCAAGTGCTTCACAGGGGGATAAAACCTCAGCATGATGCAAGGAAATAATCTTGGGGGCAAAGAGGTGAGTAGGCACAGGGGAGGTGGGAAGCCCACTGCAGCTGCTTGCCACAGCTCCTCTTGTCTAGGGATATCTTTGCTTCTTAACGGTAAGTTACCCCAGACTGAGCACCAGGATCAACTTAATGTAGCACATTATATAGCACAAAAGGGAAGATACATGGCTGAAATATCCATGCTCTTTTTCCAGGATATTTCAAGCAACTCCACGTAATTGGACTTTCAGTTCCTTTGGGTCAAAGTACACCTCTGTGGAATGACAAAGTCACGGCTCCTGTTTAACCTCATTGGGTTTTCCTCCTTATCCTCCTGTGACGTGTCTGCTCGCAGAGCTCAGCTCCAGGCAGCAGGAAGAGGATGGTCCTAAGGGAACCATCCGGCAATGGCTTGCCCAGGAACTGTCCTCTCTCACAGGTACCTGGCCTGGTTTTGCAGTCCTGTTTCCTCATTGCTGTTTGCTGGAGGGCTCATATGGGAGAGAAGGGTTGTCCTGGCAAGGTTTGCTGGGCAGGAGCAGAGAGTGTGACATGAGGGCTGTGACATGAGGGCCCTCCAACTTGGGAGCACCCAGGAGGGCTTCCTGGGTGGAATAGACTTTGCAGAGCCCGGGTTGGCAGAGATAAGGGTGTTCAACACCAAACACCATCTGCAGCAAGGAGGAGCAGTGATTTTCATTGCCTCCATTAGCAGCTCCCTCCACAACTGGTGCAGTCACTGGGCACAGTCCAGGCAGTGCTGCAGTCCCAGCTTGGGATGGGGGACAATAGGGTCCTGCTCCAAACCATTCCCTCTTCATAGAACCCCAGGCTGGTTTGGTTTGAAGGGACCTTAAAGCTCATCCAGTTCCAATCACCTGCCACGGGCAGGGACACCTTCCACTGGAGCAGGTTGCTTTATGCTGACCTTGCTTCTGTGCCAGTGGGGCTTTGAGATCTTTCCTTGCCAGGCATTTCCCAGGACTCTGCAGAAGGGCAATGACCAGGGATCATCAGAGGATCATCAGAGGGGGATCATCAGGGGGTTGTCCCCTGAGTCATTTCTCCTCTGGGCTCAGTCCCACAGTGCAGTTACATTGATGACAAATTCCCATCCTCTTGGTGCTGGTAAAGGCAACATCCCTTACCTTATGGTCCATGTTTTCCATCTACACTATGAAGGGACCAGAAGGGATTCTGTCTCTTCCTGGAGGTTGGGAGAAACCCAGGGGGGAAGGATCACACACATGGTCCATCCTTGGTGCACACAGGGGTTGGTGCATTGAGAGCTCAGCATCTCTGGGACATCAGCCTTCAGCGAGGTGCTCTTGATCTGGCCCCAGCCAGGGGCTCTGGTATGGTCAGGTCCCACCAGAGCAAAACAGGGGTCTGGGACCCTTCCAGGGAGGAGGATTTATCACATCCTTGTACTTGTGCCACCAACAGGCCAAAAGCAACCCTGTTCGATCTCTGTTCATTGGTCAGTTCAGAGCTGCCTGGACCATTTCCCTGAGCAGCTCCTGACTTTCACGCCTTGTGGTTTTTCATGCTGGTTCCCAGCCCTGAGATGATGTCCTCGAAGGAGGAGTGCATGAGTTTACCCTCATGTTTCATCCAGCGCTTGGACCACCTTGTGCTGACTGTGAAGAGCATTGAGGACACTGTGGCCTTTTATTCCAAAGTCCTGGGCATGGAGGTGGTGACTTTCCAGGTAACATGGGGCACAGGCTCGGCTTGGGTCTAGGGGAGCTGTAGTTCTGGGCCAGTGGCTGGGCTTTGTGGATCTCTGACAGGTTCTTTGGGACAGGTCCTTGTGGTAGGGATGGATGTTCAGAGTTAGCAGGACTACAGCCAGGTCCCCAGCACTTTTAGGACTACACAGGTGAGTGGATGCTGAAGGCTTCCAGCTCAGGAAGTCTCACTGTGCTTTGATTCCTTTCTCTGGGGACAGGGAACTCGCAAAGCTTTACGTTTTGGCAATCAGAAGTTTAACCTTCACGAGGCTGGGAAGGAGTTTGAACCAAAGGCTCGGTGCCCCATCCCTGGCTCTGCAGATCTCTGCCTTATCACAGAGGTACCCCTGGACCAGCTGCAGGATCATCTGAAGGCGAAGAAGGCACAGAGTGTCCACGGTGAAACCTTGGGAGACATGAAACCAGAGACTCCCAAGTGACACTTTGAGGGTTTCTGTGTTGGGGAATGTCAGAATTGTCAGCCCATGTCTTCAAGGCTGGGGGAAGAGTGACCTTAAGCATTAAACCCCTGCTTTTTGTCTCTTCCCAGGCCTGTGGGGTGGTTATTGAAGAAGGTCCTGTGGCCAGAACTGGTGCCATGGGTCCAATAACATCCATCTACTTCCGAGACCCCGATGAGAACCTGATCGAGGTTTCCAGGTACTGCCCAGATGTGACTGCAGCCCATGGAGGAGATCGTTGATCACAACCTGTTTTGTGCCTGTACCCTGGCAGTCTGCAGGATGCAGAGGCCAGGCTCTTGGTGGCCAGTTTACAGGCTCAAGCTTTCATTCTGCAAACCTAGGGCAAGGTTCAAGTTAATGATTTAAAAAGCAGCCCCTCAATCATTTAAAAAGCATAAAACAACAAGGAAGGACTTGGGGGATATCAAGGAGAGCAGTTCCCCAGCTGGCCACACTGAGGTAGCAACGTTATCATCACTGCTGGAAAACAGAGAGGCCTCTTCTGACCTCTACAGCCAAAATCCTCTCTAAAATTGAAATAATCCCTGAACTGTGCTATTTTGGGTTGGGTTTTGTTGGGTTTTTTTTGCTGGCATTTCACGGGAAATCCCAATTCCTCCATGCAAAAAATGCGAGTCCCTAAGAAGTGCAGAGCTGCAGATGGTCACAGACTGGCCGAGGGTTCTCCCAGCTCCAGCGGAGCCACTGTGCGAGCCAAGGACAAGCGCTGCCCTGGGAGGAAGCCGCAGGCATCTCACAGCGTTATCCTGAGGACGGGAACCGGGGAGGACCCCAGGAGGGACCCCGGCACAGCGGAGCCCGCGTGGTCCTAGCGCCCGCGCCCCGAGCGGCGGCTGCTCTCCAGGGTGCTGATCCCGGCCCGGTCCGCCCCTCCCGGGCACCCTACGGGTGGGTCCTGCCCATGGGTAGGTCCTGAGCAAGAGTGGGACCTGCGTACGGGACCCCACGGGTTGGTCCTGCCCACGGGTAAAGGGCTGATGGTGGCATCCTGCTCCAACCAGCCCTTCTACAGCTTTCCCCCACTCTCCACTGTCCCAGGATGCTCCCCAGCCAAGTGCTTGTGCCAGCAGAGCCCTATTAATTTCTGGTGTGGGACTGTAGTTATTGATTGATTGCCAACAGATCCTGCCTGTCTCTGCGCTGTGAGTGTCTTTTCAGTCACTGAGATTGCTACCATAAATGTGTTTGTGGAGAAATGTGTCCTTTTCTTAATTTTAAGTGTAATTTTTCTTGGAACAGCAGTAGAAAGAAGGAAAATGGCTCTTTTGTTATTCAGCCTGAGAGAAGTTGGGGATTTTTGTAGCACCATATTAATCCCTGAACACCCTCAGCATCACACAAGCTGGTCTGTAATTTTCATAGATCATTCCTTTCCTTGGATATTCTAAGGTCTTGCTTCCCTTTCAGGGGGTTGGGCCTCTGAATTAGTTAAGAATATGAAGCATTTGTTGTGTGAAAGTGAAAACAAGTGAGACACTTTCCTGGACTGGGATACTGGAGGTGTTTTCAGGTTTCTTGGCTTTCAGAGGAAATACCATGAAAGAAAAAAAACCTTGGCTATGCCTTTGGGTCCTCTGGAAAAGCCTCTTACTGCTTCAACTGCTAAGGGGCCTGATAAAAAGGGAGTGCCTTCCCTTCCTAATTTTACACAGTACCTACTGAAAGGTGTCAGGATTACACCTGATGGGACTGCCAAGGCATGAGTGAGGTTTCTGGATCATGGGAACGAAATGCAGCCTGAAACCCAGCTGAAGAGCTGGTAAAAGGCGTGACTCCAACCAAGTGAAACCAGAAGCTTGCCATGGAAACCTGCCAAATATTTGAAATCAGTTACTTAGTGGGGAAACATTTTGTAACTTCTCTTTGTTGAGAGACCATGCTTAACCACAGCCAGGCTTTGCTGCCTATGGGCTATTGTCCTCATGTCCTCATCAGGAAAAACAGCCTGCAGGGCTCAATGTAAATATATGAGTCTGGAGAAATCCCTTGGCACAGGCCAGCCTTATAACTAGCTTCTGCTGGGTTCCCCATCTACTGGAAAAGCCTCTGTACTGAATATGTTCAGATTAAAACAGAAAACCTGATGGTCCACATAACGTAGCATTAAATCTTCACGCAGAAAATAAGTTTACTTCAGTTCTTTATTCAGAAAGATTCAGTGGGAGCATGCAAGACAGTATGAGAGAGGGGAATTACAGATGGGCAAACAGTTCGGCTCTGATGACTGGGAAGTTCTCTGCAAAGACCACTACCAACAAGCTGAAAAGGAACCAGCCCACATGCCTTCTTGCTTGTCTAGTCCCATCTCTCTGTGCCTTGCAGAATGCACCTTCACTTCTGCAATGGATTCTGCACCTATATCATGATTGGAGGCCAGTCCTTTGGATCAGCAGTCACAGTACCTGCTTCACATACAGGGGATTATTGCACAGTGCTCCATCTCACTGCTCACAAAGGATGCAGGGTCAGAAGCCTTTCAGTGAACAGCTGCACAGGAACACAAGTGCCGATCTCATCCCAGCTGGAAAGACTGAGTCTCATTGAGCTTTCCCTCCTCTAAGGGGAGAGAAACAGGAATTTCCCAATGTGAATCATGGTGGGTCACCATTCAGAGGGGCCCATCTCTGCAGAGACTATAAAGATCACCTCTGGTGAGCCAGCTCTGAGTAGGGTAAAGCTGGGTGGAATGCTGTGGCAGAGACAACTGGCAGGCATCACCTTGCAGGAGACATAGGATCAGGCATAGGAATGTTGTAGGGCTCCTCACCTTCCAACTGCCTTCCTTTCAGAAAAGAAATACAGGTTTTAAAGTTCTTGAACATCCCTTGTACACAGAGAAGTGAAAAACACTTCCGCAGTACTGCAGAAATTGGAGGCTTTTACTGGAAAAGGAAATAATCCATTTCTGCCTGAGGGTTTTGCAGGCAGGGCTGTTTACAGTAACTGATAGGTTTTTCAGCTGGCCAGCATGACTAACTAACCATGATCACAAAAGTGCTCAGAAGAGTGCTAAGAAAAGCACACAGCTTGCAGCTGAGCGTCCTCTCCTTCCCAGACTCAGCAGTCAGGCATCCTGCACAGAAAAATCTTGGAATGAAGCTTGAATAAAGATCTAGACACGGTTCCTTCTGGGAAGCCGGCTTCCAGGATTCTCACAGATTTCCACATGAGTTTTGTTATCTGTGATGGCCCTGCAGCCAACTATGTGTTGAGATCCAATCTGTGTCCTGATCACTGGCGTAGGCACACCTCCTGCCTCGTGGGCTTCTTTGGTATTAAAGCGTCTACTTTGACTTCAAGGGGTGGGAATTTTCCCGTCGTTGGAAAAACAAAAGTAAAGCACCAATGAAGAGAGGAATCAGAGTTTCACTGGGAGAAATCCCGTACCTAAACCCCACTTGCTGTTCCCTCACAGGCTGCAGGCCAGCTGGGAACTGTCTGACAGGTTCTCCAGGTTGTCTACCGTAGTGATGATGGTTTCTATTTTTGCTTCTGGAAGCACATGGGAGGCGTTGGAGCGAAACTTCTTCAGGAGCGATTCTTTGCTCAGAGGCTTCCTCCAGTGCCCATAGAAAGTGTCACATTTGCCTGTGAGGACGTCCCCACTGTGCAGGAGCAGTGCCACCTCTCCGTACATCTTGTCAAAGTTGGCCACGTTATCTTCAGGGTGCTCCACCACCACTTTGTCCAGCAGCTCCCTCAGCTCCTGCCGCTGGATGCTGCTCTCTGTGAAGGAGCTCAGGCCCACTTCCCCATCCAACAGGGCAGTACAGGCATTGAATTGGAAGGAATGTCTAGCCTGGTGTTCAGAGCTGGGGAAAGGCCGATTGATGTACTTTGACACTGGGATCTTCAGCACAATGGTGCGGATCAAAGAGGGAGAGAAGGACCCTGCGTAGTTGATGAAGAGGTTCCGGACAGACAAAGCAGCATCCACCACCCAGTGCATCCCCAGGTGGGCTGGGAATCTCTTGAAAGCAATATCCTGCTTCTCCAAGAGGAATTCATGGTGGTCACTTGGTGTGGAGAGTGGTTTGGGTTGATAGACACTGTAGAAAGCACTGAATCCAGAGCAGCCAGGGATATCATCCAGAATCAAGGGGTTGGCCTCCATCCCTCGGGCAGCCAGCAGCGCTGCTTCGAAGCCCAGGCGGGTGGCATTTCCAATGTGCAATGGCTTGGCTTGGGTGGCAGCATTGGCCATGGGTGCCCCTGCAAGCGATGCAGCAATGCCCAAAGCATGTGCACACTGGGCTGTGCTGAGAGACAGCAGTTTTGCTGTGGCTGCAGCACTGCCCATGGTACCGACCACGGAGGGAGGATGGAACCTGCAGATATGGGGGGAAAGTGCAGATATGAGCATCCTGCATGCTTTGGACAGGGAACACCCAAGAACTTCACCCACCAGACCTGCCTGGGACTGAGATGAACTGCCAGCTACCCTCACGGCTCTGGTGCAGGTGGGATTTACCTAACTCAAAATGTAGCCATCTACAAACTCTCTTCTTGAAACTTCATTGGAGACAACAGAGTGAGCTCAGCATCTCCAGAAAGCCATTTGTAGTTTTCCCTAAGGGTGGGTGGCATGGTTTGTGTCCATGCAGCTAAACTTTCCTCCCCCAGACAGATAAAGTGGCTTCATCCGCCATGCTCAAGGGTAACTGCTTCTGGTTATGCCATCCCTTGGACCACACCAGGGTACTGCCTGTGACTGTAGTCACAATTAAGCTGTCTGCATGGCTGTGGACACTACCTGTCCTGTGCTCTTGCCCTGGTTAGTTTAGGTGATAATGCTACAGACTCAGTGCTAGTCCTGTTGATGGTTAGTTTTGAGGGAAGATCACTGGAGGTTATCAAATGAATATGTGGTGCCTCATCAACTTGGGGAGAACTGGTATTTGGCTCTCAGTAGGTCCTTACCCTGATCCTGAGTTCAGCCGGACTCAAACTAGCATTTTGAAACTCTGAGTAGCACTGTTAACTCTCACCAACCCTCTTCCTACTTGGTGAGGAAAAGGAGATTTACCTTTTAGGAATGTTGTGAGCCTCAGTGGAGAAATGCATGAGCCTTCCTTGCACTTCCAGGCCCACATTAAATGCCAGCAGGAAATCCATGCCATTTGGTTTGGTGCTTGGAGGTAGCATCTGGGAAGCTGCCAGAAGAGCTGGCAGCACAGCCCCTGATGGATGAGTAGCAGGGTGCCAGGTATCATCAAAGTCCATGGAGTGAGTCTGCCAGAGAAATGGAGATAAGGACATGCTGGTGTGGGGGGCTGGAAACTGAGGAAGCTACAGATCCTTGCTGATGAAGATGCATCTGTAACCAGTAGTTCCCATAGAATTATAGAATGGTTTATGGGGAACCCTAATGCTCATCCAGTTCCAACCCCCTGCTTCCTGTAATCCTAACTAGTGTCTCTGAAGGCCCCACAGAGCAGCTCTGCTCCTGGAAGAGCCCGACTTACCGCAACTCCATTGGTGAATGCGGCCAGCGTAGGGGAGAGCTTTACTCCTGGCTTGCCATAGACAGAGCTCACGGCAACTGAAGAGTACAGCTCCTGTGAAAGGGAGGGAGATTGAGGTGAGGACCTTGCGTGAAGCAGTGGCTGTGATGCCAGAACACTACTGCAAGGCAAAAGTCCTGTGTCAGCCACGAAATCAGGACTTGGATGTGGTGGTGGTGTCAGGACCACATTAACATGGGAATATTGAACATTCCTACCCGACAGTACTGCAGAGCGATGTCAAACACGTGCGTTGTGCTACCCACGAGGCCAACCCCGATGCTGTCGAGGATCATCCTCTTGCTTCTGTGACGGACAGTCTTGGACAAGTGCTCGGGTCGCACTGCATGGATGAAGGAGGCAAAGCTGCTGGTCACTGTCTCCTCCGGAGCACTCCTGGCCACCACTGCAGCACCAAGAGAGAGGAGAGGGAATAAAAACATGTATGGGCCATGTGCTGATGGTCAATACAAATTATGTCCCTTTATCTGGAGAATAGGCAGAGCAGAAGCCCTGTTACATTACCAGGGTAGGACTACACCCAAAGCCTGGATTTATCCTGCAAGTCACTGAGATGTCTTGACTCAGCCACAAAGCCCTCAAGCCCTATGTACTCAAAAGGATGCTAGTGCTTAAAAGAAGTGCTTAAAACAAGTCTTAAAACAAGTCTTTTTGTGTTCTTTCATAGCTGAGCTCAGCTTATCAGAGGATCCAGCCTATGCTTCAGATGGGGATTAAACAGAAGATCTCCTGAGCTTGGTATTTGAAGGAAAGCTTTCCCTGTCTCTGAGAACATCTTTGCTGGTAGACAAAAAGCAACATATCAAGCTTCCCAAGGCAAAGTCGGTGCCTGTATTTGTGACCTGAAAGGCAGAGCTGGGCAGACAGCACAAACTGCTGGAACTTTCAGGTTTGGAAGTCACCATTTCCAGATATTTGGTGGCATTAAAATTCAGTGGAAAACACCCAGTTTGGGACAAAATTGTTTTGCTGAATTCATAATTCATAGAATTATCATTCTGATACCCATTATAATTTATAAGATAATTTTGAGAGTGCATGACAGCAATTCAATATAGCTAATATATGCATGATTGGAAATCCACATAGAGATATGCATGATGGGGGAATACACACACATGCACACAGGTCAAAGCCGGCACTAATGTGCAAATGAAACTAATGACATGAAAAAGTCAGGATGAGTGAAGCAACCAAGTAAAAACACTTTGCTTCCACATCTTACAGGAAACCTCATGAGAATCGGCAGATGATGACACTTTATTTTTCAACCAGAAAACATCCCAATTAAAAAAAAATGACCATTCCCTAATTTCAGTGGCTTGTATTCATCCTTAAATGTCATGCCTACTGACTCACAGTTTGCTTGCAAGTGTATTTGGACTCACCTAGAGCCTCAGAGCCTAAAATCCACTTGTAAACACAGCTGAGAATGTCATCATGGCTGTGACTCACAGGGATAACATTCCCCCCCTTGCAGCGGCTCCATGAAATACATCGCTATAGGAATCTGTAACACTCAGCACTTTGGAAAAGCTTCTGCCGACAAAAATCTGTGTCCTCTCTGTGTACCCAGAGCATCCTTCAGTATCCCACAAACCTCCGCCCTCAGGGAGAAGGAACAAACTGGACTGGAGAGACTGGAGGAAAATCTGCTTGAATCACACCACAGCCATAAAATCTGGATTGCTTCCTTCCCGTCATCAAAGGCTCTTTGTCACTTCAGTAGGCAGAGATATTTTTTAACCCTTCCATTAAAAGCATTTCATGACTCCAGTGTTTCTGTCTGGGTACGGTAATGGTGCTGCAGAACTTCATTAAAACCCCAAAATACTCCATCCAAGACCAAATAGATCTATGTATATTATTATTAATCCTCTTTTCTTGAGTGTTGATTAAGCAGAATTCATTGCATTTGTTATATTAATAACACATTTTAAGATCACTTAATAGACAAACTTACGAGAGACCAAGTGGCTACACAACAAAATCCTGCTTAATTTGCCTGAAGTGAGAAGCTGTAGCTGTGTAGAAGCTCCTCTGCTGTGAGACACAGGGAATAACCCCTGAATCGCTTCAAGCAGTGCTAATAGCAAGATCAGATGTAATAAAGAAGTGGTGACAGACGGGGGAGTTAAGGATCTGAGCAAGCCGATGACAGTTCCAACTGAAATATCTCACATTTATGGTCAAAGAGTAAGAATTTGGAAAGTCTGGTTCTAAATCAGTTAAAGTTTCTGGTTTAGCCCAGCATTAACAATCAGCATTTTTATCACTTGTTACTTGTCTCCTTGTTCTTTAGCAACCACGGGCGATAATCACACCAAGACCCCCCAAACACGTTTATTTTCCAAGGATTTGAGCGGTTTATCTCAGTGCAAGCAGCCCAGAACCTTTCTGGTTTTAAGGTAGTGACATGGTTATTCGGATGCTCTTTAAAAAAGGGCAGGGAATGCTGTTCTGCAGAGAGGTACAAACCGTGAGCAGCAGTTTTGTGAACTTGCCGGGAGCTTGCCAAGAACTTCTGGGATATCTAAAGACAGAGAAGGAACAGTTGTCACCAAAGCCGCTTGAACTCCTTCGAAGCCGCTTTACTCTGGTTGTGCCTCTAACATGGCACTGTGAGACACTCACAGATCAAACAGGCGGATAAAACTGGCTACATATTTAAAGGAGAAAAACATTTTCCAAGGCTCAGGCCAGCAGGGATGCCAAGACTAGCCAGGGAAATAAAGCAGTACAGTAGAAGGGGCAGCACAGCCTTTGCAGCCCTACCATGGAATCCCGTTCCGGCTGTGAGTAGCACCAGCTTAGGGTGAACACAAAGAGTAAAATACCACACAACACATCCCAACAACAACAACTGTATAAACCCATGTGGGATGCATAAAAAGGAACAGGCATGAAAGGAACAGGTTAGTAACTGTAAATAAAGTGTCTGTGAAAACCTTCTGGTTTTGTTAGTATTGGGGCAAGTTCCCATTTCATGTCACGGCAATTTCGGCCAGTTGAGGAACTGCCCGGAAAACAACATTGCCTCTTTAAAGTGAAGAAGGAAAGATCAGAGATGGATAGGGTTTGTACACGAAATAGTAGTTACCTGTAAGGTTAAGTAGACCATGCTGGTGGCTGTTACCACTGCCTAGTGCCCAGCTCCGCGCTGCGCTATTCGAGGGATGGAGAGGTGTCTGTCTGCAAGGTGCTTTGGTCTCAGGGTTTATATATGCTTCTGAAAGGCAATTTGCTTTTTGTTTTTTTTTTGCAAATGAATTTCAAGTGGGATGACATCAGCCTCTGGGGACGGAGAGGGTGGGGGGAATAGATGAGGAGGGGTGGTTTTTCCTCTTCCGAACACAAGGGAAACCCCCCCTGGTTTCAGGAAATAAGAAAAGATTTAGGACAATAACTGACAAAGCTCAAGGAAATTCCTGTCTCCCAATGCTACAGGTGCCAGTATGTGAAGCAACTGGCCCCAGGCTCCTCCTACAGAGGAGGACTATAAAACTGGTACTGACCAGGAAATGAGAGGGACAAGAGCATCCTCCCATTGAGCTGAAGTGTCACCAAACCAGGTAATCCAAGCTGCAGAGGGAGAAGCGAGGCATTGGTGGTTTTCTTTGGTGCTTTTCTTGAATACATTCAGTGTTTTGTCATTTGGCTGAATCTTTTCATAGCTCTCCTCCTTCTAAATAGTCAGCTCTGTGATGCTGCCTGCCATGGGCTGTGGGTTCACTGAAGGGTTAGTGCAGAGGTGGACGCTGCTGCTGCCAGGAGACGTTGGGACTTTTCATTCCCAAATGAATGTTTGGACTTTGGGGGGATGCCATGGCTCTTAGCTTGGTCCACGAGTGAAACCTGGGGACATTCAACATGCTGCAGGTTCCTCAGTACAGAATAGCAGCCTGGTGTGGTACACCTTGCATTTAAAACCAGAATCTTCTACTAGATACTAAGGCAGCTCCTTGATCACTGTGGATGCAGCAATGCACCTCAGGCAACCTGGTGCTGGTTTTCACCAAAGGAGAGTCAGGGTCGGGGTATTTAACCCAGCTGCATGGCATTGTTGTGCACTGTTAATCTTGTTATGTGCTTAGCCAAAAAGAATTGCATTTCATTCTCCTAACATGTTTATCTGGAGAGAAGCAATGTTTCCTCTGAGCTGTGTAAACAGTTGTTATCATTAATAAGGTGGGATGGAAAACTAATAGTAAAATTCCACATGGGAATAAGTGTCTGATAAATGTAACATATTGGTGTTTATATATGTGTCCCATGGCATGCTAAGCTTTGTTCCAACCTCCTTTGGAGACAATGTCCACACATCAGAATATTCCCATTAGTGTAAGTCAAGGTGAAGCACAAATGACAGTGCAAAGCAGATGCACACAGCAGTGTCTGCAAAGCCCAGGTATAGCAGTGAGGTGGAAGAGGGGTGCAGAGGACTGTGACCTATTCTGGAAAGGGAGTTATTGCAAGAAAGGCAAGAACAAGGTGATCAGAGGCTGCAGCGAGCAGCCCTCATGGGCATGGCTCATGCTGCAGGGACAAGAGCAAGGACCCCACAAGTCCTTTCTGCAGACCCCAAGCTGATGAATATCAGGGGCAAGCAAGAAAAAGGAAAGAAGATGGAGGGGGTTGGATGAGGAAAGGGATGGCTTTGGCTTTTGCTGCATGAGGGATTTATGCAAAAGAAGGATTGCCCCGAGCTGCCCCATCATCCGCTAGAACCAGCTCTGCCAGGCCTGGCAGTGCCCCAGCTCTCCAGGTGCCTCCTCACTGTGAGGACATCTCCATCCTTGTGGTTTCCTGGACAGTGGCGGTGCTGGCAGGTACCCCATGTCTGCAGAGAGATGCTAACCCCACATGGTAGAAAGAGACCTCCCCTTTGCTCCTCTGCCTCTACACTTCTCTGTGTTGCTCGCAGAATACCCAAAGAGCTGCTTTGCATTAGTCTCAGCTGAGGACACCCAGCTTGCAGGCTTGAGGGCAAAGGAAAGCCTTGGTGGGAGATGCCTACTTGCTGTGTTTCATGGAGCAGAGAGGTGTCACGCTTGGTTTTCACTAGTGCATGTAGAGAAACAGGTCCTATCAAAGCGCCAGAGGCAGCAGCTGTGCAAAACAGATAGTGACAGCAGCAATGAGGGGTTTTATCCTATGGACAAACAAGGCTTTGAACAGAAGACACCTCTGTTACCATGCAGAAGCCTCATTTCTTGCTGCAGCTCACAGCATCACTAGTGCTGCTACCCCTGAGACAACAACAAAAGGGGATTAGTTATTTGATGTGTCTTTATGCTGCATGAAATAGAGGGGGAAGCAATGCACAATTGTGTTTGCAGAGCGTGGGGGATGCTGTGGGTAAATCTGCAGCAATTTCCAACCCCAAGCCCTTCTCTTCCCAAGTGAAGTTCCTTCATCCTCCTCCTTTTCCATATCTTGGTCTAAATCCTCTCACCTCCTCTCCCTTTACACATCTGTAGCATGATATGGCATATTCTCAGGTGTCCTATGAAGGGTTGCACTGCAAGAAGAGAGAAACATCCCTATGAGTTGTATCTCTAAATCCTTCACAGAACCAAGCTGTATGTTGCAGGCTCTAAAACCACTAGTTATACAGGAACGGCCAATATGAGCCTTGGCAAATTGAAAAGCACTTCTGCAAGCCAGGGAGACACCTGGCCAGCCCATCCTCCTCCAGAAACCCATCTCATCCTCCTCCAGAGACTGACTCAAAACAGGGGCTTGTTGCAGCATACCTAGAAAGCCACTGTCTGAGCTATTTCAGAGCAAAACATCTGGAGGAGCTAAAGACCATGGCCTGCCTCCAAGTATAACCATATAAACCTAACGGCTTCTTTATATCTGAATGCCATGTGGCATGACAGCATCATGGACAGCACAGGTACTGCTCAGATCTTCCTAAGGTGCATCCTTAGGGCCTTCCTCAGGTCAGTACTTTATAGAGATGCTTGTGCCTCCTGCAGAACTGTGATTTGGTGCATATCTCTGAACCAAAAAAACCTAACCCTTAGCACAATCAAATAATTGAATTAACGAATTATCCTCCCCAAGGCTCTCTTGATTGTTTTTTTACCATTTCCACATTTCATGAAGTTAAAGTCACTGAATCAGTTCGGAGCTATTAGGAGTCAATTTATCCTTCATTCTTCATTCTGGAGAAAATCACATCCTTCAGAATCAATGCAGAGAAGGAAAACGTGGGGGTTTAGTGGAACAAGAGAGTCCAGTGGCCTGTGATGTTTGCAAACTATACATCTGCTGATGAATACTATGTGTTTAAGAGCAGACACTGGGATTTGGGTTGATTAATAGTCACAATAGTCTCTCTTCTCCGGGTGGTGCTCCTCTGCTCCTCACTTCCCATGTCAATAGTAGTGCTGCATGCTTCCCTTGCTTTCCAAAAGGCTTTTTGGAATGGCTGAGAACAGACTACATCACTTTCTCCTTTTCCAGCTCCTTTAGGTCATCTGGTGTGCCAAAAATACCAAAATAACAAGAACATTGCTGTTTTATTTTCATCTTTGTTTCCTAACAAAAACCTCCAGAGAGAAAACTCCAGCTCATGGTACCCAGGAGTGCAGAGGAATGGAAATGTGGGGGCTGCCTGCAAATAGACGAGTTAATGGTAGAAATATGAAGGGTTTGAAAATAAACTGTTTAGTCACTGGGGTTTCAAGAAAGGGATGGAGCTGGAAAATTCCATCTGGAAGGGAGACTGTGTATGCGTGCGTCGTGCCTGCCTGTTTGTCTGTAACAGTGGATAAGAAATGTCCTGGAATGGCTCAAAAATACCTTGTGGGTTTTGTCTGAATGTTTGTTCATTTGTGTTAGGCTATTCATTGCTCTCCATCTCCAGCAGCTTGGAGGAGAGGGGACAGGAACCATCACCAACACCTGCAGCGCTTTGGGGCACCTAAACATGTTTTTGCCAGAAATCCTCGTAGCCTAAATAGGTTGTGTGTGTTTTTTCTGGATAGGACTCCGGAAAGTAGACACCTAAAGCTCTGCTTTGAATCGAGCCTTTGTCTGGAGCAGCGAGCCGGGAGGCACGGTGGAAACACCTGAGCCTGTCACCGGTTCCTCCCTGCTTGGAGCAGGGGCACGGCTCTGAAGGTTGGCTGAGCGCCCGCACCGAGGCAGCACTGGTCTAGACGCCGGGGACGGTGAGGTGGTGGTGGGGTGACCACCGGCGCTCCTGTTGTGTCTGCAGGGGCCATGGCGAGCACCGCGGGTTTCGCCGCTGTCTTCTACAGCGAACCGGCAGTGCTGGGGCTCCTGGCGAATGTGGTCAGCGCCTTCCTCCTCTGCCTGCAGAACCTCACTGTGGTGCACACCGGCATCAAGCCACAGGGAGCAGAGGACATCCTCGCAGGTGGGTGATGATGCGCAGGGGGGATACCAGGGGTGCTGCTCAGAGGTGAGCTTGGCCTGAGAGCACTGCTTCGTAGTATTGGGCTGTAGGTGTTGTGTAGATTAGAGAAAGACCCAGTTTCACTCCCACTACACACACACATGCACATACATGCTGTGTATTGAATCGATTCATAGAATCCCAGGCTGGTTTGGGTTGAAGTTACCTTAAATCTCATCCAGCTCCAAACCCCTGCCACGGGCAGGGACACCTTCCATCAGAGCAGGGTGCTCCAAGCCCCTGTGTCCAACCTGGCCTTGAACACTGCCAGGGATGGGGCAGCCACAGCTTCTCTGGGCACCCTGTGCCAGTGCCTCAGCACCCTCACAGGGAACAGCTTCTACCTAAGAGCTCAGCTCAGTCTCCCCTCTGGCAGGTTAAAGCCATTTCCCTTGGCCTGTCCCTGCAGGTCCTTGTCCAAAGCCCCTCTCCATGTTTCCTGCAGCCCCCTTAGGCATTGGGAGCTGCTCTAAGGTCTCCCTGAAGCCTTCTATTCTTCAGGCTGAACAACCCCAGCTCTCAGCATGTCTCCATAGTGGAGGTGCTTCAGCTCTTGGAGCATCTTAATGTCCTCTGTACTCACCTCAACAGTACAACTCTCTCTTAGCCTAACCTCTAACTCTACCTGACCTCGTCATTGTGTTTCTCAGGTGTCCACCTCATCCTAACTGGAGGCTTTGTCCAGCTCCTGGCAGGATTTCTTACCTTCCGGAAGTATGACCACCTTGGAGGCACAGCCTTTTTCACCTTCTCTGCTCTGTGGAGTAGCTACGGGGCTACACGCATCATTGTGGCTGCTTACCCCTCCTTGCAGAACATAACACTGTCCTCAGGGAATGCCAGCCACCTCCTGCTCACAGACATGGCCCAGCTCTCCTCTAGCCAAAGCGTGGTGGCTGGGCTAGTGGCCTACATTTCCATTTCCTTTATCCTGTCCTTCTGCTCAGCCACAGTGAACTACATCATGCCCTTCATATTTGGGGCCATCGCGCTCGCCCTGGTGTTTGAAGCGGTTGCCCTGTTTGGCCAGTGGGCCCTGATAGTGTCTGGTGTCATTGAGATTGTCATTGTCATCTGTGGGTTGTATGGAGCCGTGGCTCTCCTGTTGAAGGGCATCACACAACGATACGTCCTTCCAGGCTTTGGGCATCCTCTCTTCAATGTCTTGCTACTGGGGTCAGCACAGAGGAGCTCTTCCAAGGCTATTGGGGAAGAAAAAAAGAAGAATACAAAGTATGCCGAGCCCATGGCCCTAGGCAACATCTGTGATACCGTCTCTGCCTTTATGTTTGCCTTTTACTTCTTCGGGTACATGAAGACCTTCTGTGTGGGAGCAGTGTGGATATCCATCATCTCCAGCTGCCAGCTGCTGTCCAGCTTCTACAGCTATCTAAGAGGTGATGTTTACCACACAACCAAGCTTGGTGTCCACAGCCTCTACTGGCTGGTGATGTCTTGGGAAGAGTTTATAGTCACCACCTTCCTGGGGCTGTCCAAGGCTGAGGAAAGCAGGCTAGGAATGTTCGGAGGGTGGTTCTTCCTGGTCATTGCCTGCATGCTGTTTCTGATGTCGACCAACAAAGATACCCTGGAGATGCTGCAAAACGCCTCATTCATCATCCTCACAAGCGCCTCCATCCATCAGATCCCAATGCCAGGTGCTTACCTGTTCCTGGGGGCTGCCTGCAGCCTTTGCACTGCCCTCTCACTATATGCCACTTTTGCCACCCTTATCAACTCCATCGGGGAGAAGGTCTTGATTCCAGTTGGCATGCAGGCTATGTCCAGCTCAGCTCTGCAAACCATGCTGATGGCTGCCAAAACCTACCTCACAAGGTCCAAGAACTTCCCAAGTGGCACCAGTGCTGAAGTGCCAGATGCATTGTTCTACATCTGCAATGGTCTGGCTGCAATCTCTGCCATCCAGGGTAGCTTCAGTGACCCCAGCAGACAGCAACTCTCCATACCCTCCGTGCTCATTCCAGGAACCATAATGCAGCTCTACATCTGCAGGATCCAGGTTCAAAGAGGGAGAAGGTTTGGTTGTGTTCTTCCATTCTGCTACGCTGCCTTCTGGGGAGCATGGACCTGGCTTCGGTTTGCAGGTAATGCAAGGTCAGGATGATTACTTTGCTGCCTCAAAAAAGGGGTGCTTTTAGGAAATTACAGGTTACTTTCTTTAACATAATTCCTTCTCCCAGGAGATTCAATGACCCCAGGTTTACCAGCATTTCTCCTTGTAAATAGATAACGACTGAACATCCCAGCTTGTACTCAAGCAATCGATTGCTATTGCTGCCGTCACTTGGTACTCTCACAGCTACAGGAATCCAAGCTGTGTCTTCAACCCAACAGAGGTCAAAATGTTCTGGCTAAACTGTTGTGAGACAACACTCAGACTGTTTCTGCACCGTTATCCCAGAATAACAGTTCAGGAGATGCTTTTCAGGCAGTAGCAGGCTCCAAGTTCATGGATTTGTCCTTCAGAACCCTAGAGCAACTCAGTTACTCATAGCCATGAAAGAAGAGCTCAGAACGCTGAGCCCGGGCTTTAAAAAGCCTCATTTGGCTCCAGGTGGGCAGCATGTTCATAGAATCTCCATGCCAAGTCCTATTAAAATGAGCACCTGTGGGGCAAGTTAAAGCTATTGCTTAAGAGGTAATGGCAAGAAGCTGTTAATGTTTTCAGCCAGACCCTGTTTATTACAAGCTGGAGGTAAAATCATCACCTTTTCTGGATAACCATCCTCAGTCCTCCAGTTAATACCTAAAATATTTTGCATTTCAGAACCAATGG
This sequence comes from Agapornis roseicollis, assembly GCA_002631895.1. Taxonomy (NCBI): domain Eukaryota; kingdom Metazoa; phylum Chordata; class Aves; order Psittaciformes; family Psittacidae; genus Agapornis; species Agapornis roseicollis. Next base: position 63,403 of record NDXB01007013.1, read on the forward strand.
GGTTGGATGTGGATGATATTCTTTATAGTGGTCTTTATAGTGGTTTGAGTTGTGGTCATTCCAGCTGCAGATATGTCATTCTTCTGTTATGCTGCACATGATGGTTTGCTCACAACCCAATCTTCTGGTCCTATTTCAGGCCACTTGGTGAACATCAGTGCAGGGAACAGCAAAGGATTCACTGCAGGTTCTGTTGCCTTTTTGGTGCTCAATGCTTTTCTAATTGTTCTAGGTAAGTCTCAGAGCCATGTGTGATTGTTTGTTGAGGGATAATTGGGGTCAGAGCATTAATCCCATCGTGTTTGGTCTGTGGTGGAGATGCTCCAGAGTCTCAGCTCTCTCTGTCATGCCGATTAAGCAAGAACTGAACTGTTTTGCCCACAGCCAGTAACAGAAGCTGACTTGAGCTTAGAAGAACCAGTCATAAGGGAACGGAAGAACATTTCAAAGAAAATAAATGGTTCAAATGAGGTGAAAGTGTCAGATGGACTGGGCCCCTGGCATTTACCCATGGTCCAGCTGCTGTAAATCAGAGTCTTGGCTGCCCAGGAAGTGTTTTCCGTGTGAGCACAGAGTACTGGCAGGTTAAGGTTTTGGCAGCTTGTCTCTTGAAAGCTGAGGGCTGAACGAACGATAGCCAAGCCTTTCTTCTTCCATGAACAGGGAAGTCAGGCCACAGACTGCTCAGTTTGATCAGATAAGATTAAATTGATTTAGGAACTCTTCTGCTGTTTCACATACACTTTTGTGGTCCATTCTCTGATGTGGCTCCCTCTTGTTTCCATTTCTTTTCACAGCTTCTACTTTTAACGTGGTGCTTCTCTGCATGACCCTTGCAATGGAGCTCTTGACCATTTGTTTTCTGCTCTTCACACTGGAGAAACTCCCTTTGCCATTTGAAAGTGAGTTTTGGGTGAACTTGGTCATCAAACCTTCACCCATAGAGTGCAGTGAGTGGGTCCTTGGTGAAGGAGCAACACTCTGCACAAACTTAACATGGGAAAACACAAGTGGAAGAGTATGTCATCTTTCCCTACAAGACTGGCCTCTCAGCTCCATCACTGCAGGAGGAAACCTTTCCTCATATCATCCACAGGTCCTTGAGCTTCCTAATAAGCATTTAGGTGTGGCTGATAGTGCTGGCTGAAGGCAGCCTCCTGAGGTTCTGTACAGACCTTCTTGCTAGTAGCTGTTCTGTGAGCTAAGGCTTGGGGTGAGCTAAATGTGCCACTGGTGTGAATGGCTGTAGCTCTGTTGAAACTTTGGCTTTGCTGCAAGTGGCAGTTTTATTTGTGATGATGTTAAGTGCTTTAGCAAGATGCTTTGTAGAAGCTTTTCCACCAGAACAAAAGCCCAAAGCCATATGGCAAAAGATGCACAGGTAGGCAAGGCTGAAATGCCTTGGAATTTTAGACCCACAAGTATGCTGGACTGAAAATGGTGCATGACAGGAAAGACAGAAGTAAGTTTGCAATGCTGGGAAGTGATGAGATAGAGAAGAAAATAAAACCCTTCCTGCCTTTGACTTGCTGTTTTTCCTTTCCCAGTTGTGATGCTGAGCATCTTCAGCATCATCTGCTTCTACGGAGCAACAGCATCACTTGCAAACAACATGTTTGGGAAGGATCTCATGATGATGGGAACCCCACTGTTCACAGTAAGACACTTTTGCATGATGGCATAACTTCCCTGATCAGGAGGGATAACCTGGGTTCTTCAATCTTACCTAAGGGATTTCAGATTTTCATGGAATTTCCCTTCCTCTGAATCCTCACCTGAGCTTTGTCTTTATTACTGGGACAGAAGTAATCACTCCTGCCTTGTAATTCTTCTCACCTACTTGAGGTGAAACACCCTTAGAAGTGTTGCCTATGCCTTTTGGCTGTCAAGGGAGCATGGCACAGTGAAGTACCTGCCTTTGGGTGGACTGTGTCCTACTCTCTGTCTCATCTTTCCTTATTCCCACTGTAAATGGATTTGCTGCTTCCTGTTTATTGCCAGATTGAAAGCTCTAAGAAGGATACCAAGGATCCTCCACCCTGCATCTGCCCCAGGTCTCACTGTACAAGTGGCTTGAGGACCATTGCTGACTTGCTGAACACAGGGGCGGTATGTGGGGTACCAACAGATACTGTGTATGCTTTGGCAGCCTCCTGCAAACACCCTCAAGCTATCGAGAAGGTCTACAGAATCAAGGTGTGAATACAAGGCTGTCATCTTGTTACTTGGCTTCTCTTTATGTCCTATAGATGAGTTATGTACAGGAACAGAAATGGGAGCCCCTTATTTCAAGTTGTCCTAAGCCTCAGAATTTGACTATAGATGGAGTTTACGAGCAGCCAAACCAAAAAGTCAGGGACCATTTCCTGAGCTGAGCAACCTGGGGTGAAGCACCCTCTGCTCTGGGTGTGGGGCAGTGGGGATAAGACATCTACATCCTGCTTCACTGGGAGGTAAAGCACAAACCCAAACTGGAACCACCCTGATGCTTGTCACCAGTGGATCCAAACCTCTATTTGTCCTCTCTGTCTTGCGAAGTGCTGAATAAGAATCCCAGCTCTAAATTCTCCCAGACTTTTGGAGACATTCAGTGCTGGAATCAGATCCAAACTTTGCAGCTTCAATACAACTTTTGCAGCCTGGCCCTGTCTATTCTCCATGAGGCAATTTCCTGGCTAGCCTGGAGAAATAAGCATAACAGACTATCTCAGCTGGCACTTAGTGTGAACATCAGCAACAAAGGCAGTCTTTTCTGTCCTGCTTTGATGCCAATGCTAACCTTCCCTCTCGATGAGATAATATAAACAGAATGTAAATACATGCTCAGTTCCTTAGTCATTTGGCCCTACTGAAACTGATGTCAGTTGAGGACTGAAAGAACACTGCTTTGTGAGCTCTTTTTATGTTCCCTCCATATCACTGTTCATTTTACAACAAGCTTATTTCAAAGCACTGATGAAGTGGTCATGTAGATGTTGGTTTGTAGGGGTTAGGCTCCCCTTCCATTATCCAGTTGCAAATTGGTGGGTTTGACCTTGATTTGTACCAGTGTAAGTTAGAGGAGGATCAGGGCCCTGGTATAGAAGGTGTTCAAAGCACTGATAAAGAGCAGAGCATCAGCGGTTCTGCGTTGGTTGTGTCCACAGCAGAGGATTTGGATGCATCCCACCAAGATCCAAAAAGCATTTGGGATGCTCCCAAGTGCATAAAGAAGCATCTCTCTTCTTCAGTTTGCACATGTAGATCTGAGCTGAGGCATCAGTCACAGCATCCAGCCCCTCCTGTGCTAAGCATTTGGAATAGAGATGACATCTTACTTCCTTGGAGCTCCTGGACCCTGGGAAGCACATAAACCAGGGTTCCTATGGGCTTCCATCTTCTCAATGCAAACTCTGTCTTCATCTATTTTTTCCCTTCCTCTATTCCTGTTTTTTGCAGGACAGGCCTCAAGAGAAGCCCATCTGCATCTTTATTTCAAACCTAGATCAGCTGCGAGCAGCGGCTCCCCCCATCAGCCCATTGCTTTGGGAATTCATGGAAAACGTTTACCCTGGCGGCATCGGCTGCATCATCAAGAAAGGAGAGTGGCTGAAGAAGTTAGGTGAGATGAATAGGACAGCTCTTCTCTTCTGCTTTCATGTTTTCGGCACAGCAGGTCTGCAATCCGCACACCTTTCTGGATGTCAATGGGGAGAAATTGTGTTCATTTTATCTCCAGAAATCATCTCTGGAGCAATTGCATGCCTGGATGAATGTTAAAGAGGCTGTTAAAGCTCTGCAATGACTCGTGAACAGTGTGAGACAGCAGCATGATTTCTTTAACTTGAAGCAAGGGAGATTCATCAGCCTGGGAGGGTCACCTCCTTCCAGCCCATAACTGTTAGCTGGGAATGAGCAAACCCTGGGTGAAGCATCAATGGATGAGCAGTCCCAACAGGGATGGGGTTCCTATGTGCATCACTTCTCATTGCCTCTTCCTTCCCATCCTATGGACAAAGTCACAACACTGTGAGCAGTGTATGACTCACTCAAACCTGGCTTCTGGGAATCAATGGCAATATTACAGGCTGAAGACATAGCAGGAGTGAAGGGTGCATAACAGGGAGAGGAGTGTGACAGGAGTGGGAGGGCAGGGAATGATCACAAGAAGTTAGACTCTAATAGTATGTGTCCCTGCTGTGACAGGGGGTTGGAACCAGATGATCTTTAAGGTCCCTCCCAACCCAACCCATTCCATGATTCTGTGATCCTATGTCTATGAAAAAAGCTATGCTGATTTCCAGACATTAATCTTTTCCTTTTAACCCAGTTAGTCCCCAGATCTTACAGCTGTTCTCATGGATTTCTGATCAGAAATCTGATCAGGATTCTTTTCTGAACATATACAGAGAGACTCACAGTTTTGTTTGGAGTATGGAGCAGGGCCACTTGCAAAGGAAGCAGGAGATCTCCCTTTGATGCTACACCAGGCATTGTGCCAGTCTTGCCTCTGCCAACATTCCCTGTCTGTCTTTCAAGGGGTTGGAGCAGGCTACAGCAGAGTGGGAACTCAAGACAGCATCATGATCAGAGTGCCTGACCTCACTGTCCTGGTGCACCTCATTGACATGACAGGGCCCTTGGCGATCACGTCTGCTAATCCCAGTGGGGAGGTTGACAGCACACACCATGACATGGTCATCTCGTGAGTACCCTGTTCACCAGCACTTCTGTTGCAGTGCAAGCCACTGTTAGAGGGTGGCCAGCACGTCTGGGTGGTGTATAGACCATGATTTGATGCCTTGCATGGAAGAAAGCTTTGACACAACCTAATATGAAGTATTGTGCAGTGCTGTTGCTTTTTTTCCCCCTGCAGGCGTCTTGGCCATAAGCTGGAGGGTGTCCTGTGTGATGGAGAATCTGATGAGGTGGTGGCATCCACTGTGGTCAACTGCACAAAGATTGACGAAAGTGAGTGTAAGAACCACCCTTTCTATGTCAGCAAGTGCATTTTCCTGGGAGGTTTCCAACCCTTTCAGTAATATCAATCTGGCAGCACAGCATGCTCCAAAAGTAACAGTTCTCTAGTGCCTGGACATTTCCAAACATGTTGATGAAGAGGAACAAACAAAAGATGTCCTTGGAAAACCTCTGTGTTGACAGAGAACAAGGCAGTGAGGAGAAACACGGTTGTGTAAGCAAAACCTGCCTTGTATTAGCAAAAATGCTTCAAGTGGGAGGGTGGATGCTTCTGAGACGAAGGGTGGATTCTCCTTGCAGCCCACCAGAATGAAGCTCATCCACAATGATATAACAGCACAAGCTGAGGTGTCATTAGCTGGATGTGGGTTGTCATCTGAGAGGGGTTCATTAGTGGAAAACTAAACCCTTGAAGAAAGTATGGGGTCGGTGTCAGGAGGTAGGTTTGCTTTCCAACAAGTTTTCTGGTCTTCTTGCTATGCAACCTTATTATTTGGTTGTCCTGAGCACTTGGATGGCTTCCCTGGTCCAAGATATTCCCGTATATCCCATCTTTTCCTCTGGGGATTAGCCTGACTTCTTTCTTCTTCTGGGAAGGTGGCATCACCATCGTGAGAGAAGGCTGCATACCAGCAAGCAAAGTGATGCAGATATTTGAAAGAGTGAAGAATAGAGCTGTCTGAACTGAAGGGAACGTCCCCTGAGCAAAGGAGGAGCGACTGCTCTCACGGAAGGACACGAAGCATCCCAAGCCTCACTGGAGGATGTGGTGCTGTGAAAGCCATACCTTCTCTAGAATCAAGCCCCCACCTCCTTGGGAAGCAGCAGCACTTCTGCACCCAGCATCTCTCCTGGGAGCTTTCTGTGGCTATTTATTGTTTGTCTCCAGTAAGTGCCTGAAACCACCGGGAGACTGGCCCACAGAGTGCGGCAGGATCGGGAGCTGATGCCTCACTGCAGGAATTCCCAGAGCGTCTGTTTCCTAAATGCCTTGAACTGTGAAGCCCATCCCTGCTTGTATATCCCCTTCCATAGCACTCGGATCTGTGTATTTTAAACTGCTAAAATCCACTAAATAAATCCTCTTTTTGGAACATAAAGTTTCATTTGATTTTTTCCACCAAGCTATTGCAAGCTCCATGGCTGAACGCTAGGGGAAGGAATAAATATTGGAGGGCAGGATTCTAACAGAGGGCTCACAGCGAGTAAGTCATTCCCTGTCATCCTCTGGCATCCCTCCAACCATTCCCTGCCTGGTCCAGGTGAGTCCCCAGCCAGTCTTGGGGCACTCAGCTCCTCACAATATACAGAGGCTGATGTGGGTCTGTGGTGAAGCCCCAAGCACATGGACCTGTGTAACACAGCATGGTGAGGAGGGAGCTTTCTGCCAAGAGCAGAGAACAGAACTTTCCTCTCCCCCAGAGCAGATAAGACCCAGGGGAGCCAGAGATGAGGGAAATTCACTCTTAATAAAGGCAAACCCCAACCAAGGAAACAATGAGTTAGGACCTGAAAGCAGGACACTGGCCCCAAAGCACTGGGATGTGCATTACAGATTTGGAGGGTTTCTGTAATGTTTTTCCCTGCACTGGAGGCAGTGTCCAAGCAGCAGATCTCTGCCAGTTCCCTACAGTTGTTCCTTCTCCTCCCTCCTGTTCTGGGCAGGGAGATTGTTCCCTTGGCACTGCCATGGTGCCACCTCCCACCACCGAAGGGATGAGCTCCTTCCCTTCTCTTCCTTATCATCATTTTGGAGCATCATTCTGTCTTGCGCATAGGCTTCTCTCTCAAACCACATCCCCCCTTACACCCATGGGCAGGAGCTTCCTCCCTCCCTCCTCACTCAACACGGCTCTGGGACCTGAGTAGCCAAACCTAGGAGCTTTTTGGGGCTGGATTCCTCCTACGCTTTGTTACTAACATGTAAACAGTAACTTCAGTTTTAACCGTGCTCAGCTTGCTTTGGCACCGGGGTTGTTGTCCATCTGATCCTCCACGAGGTGCAGCCTGCTATTTAGTTTGCACTCAAGAGTCACCATAAATAGCAGCTTTTGCTCCAGCTCCAGGTGACGGATGTTGTTTCATTCAAGCAGCTCCCCAAACCCCTGGTTAAAACTCCTTGGAGGCTGTTCCTTGGGTCTGAATACAGGCTCCCCTTCACCCTACAGCCCTCTGACCCTGCAAACCCACTGGTACCCTCTGCTCCTGGGTTGAACAGCCCCTGTTCACTCCACTTGGGCACAGACGGGTATTCCCAACCTCCTGTGGTTTCCCAGCCTGTGCCAGCATCTGCAAGCAGAATGAAGTCATGCTCTCCTCCTTGCACATACCTTATGGCAGCCAAAGAGCCTGCTCTAGTGGAAGGTGTCCCTGCCCATGGCAGGGGTTGGAACTGGATGAGCTTTAAAGTCCCTTCCAACCCAAACCGTTCTAGGATTCTATGATAAGCCCTTATTCAATAAACACATTTAAGTGCCCTCTGAGGTCCATCACCACCCAGCAGAGACTTAACTTTAAGGATGTGGTGAAGTCCCACAACATGGGACTTCTCTCATGTTTTAATACTTTAATACTTGAAAAGCTACTTGACCTCTCCAAGCAAATGAGTTTGGGTTTTCAGTATTGGCCATAAACTCTTGGTATAAATAAAGCCAGAAAGTTCCTTCTTGACTTGTCACCTCTGCAACTGTAGGTCTGCATTAGACCCTCCCCATGGTGGTGACACAGGACATTTCAGCTCAGGGGAAGGATGTGGAGTTCCCCATCTGCTGGGGTCCATGCACACACCAAACAGACCAGGATTGGGTAAATCAAGACAGGGTTTGTCCAGTTGGAAAAGCCATCCATGAGGGCTGTGGGCTCCTGGGATGTTGCATGTTAAGCATGCACTGCTGCTATGTGGCAGGTACATCAAGACTGGGATGTCTCAGCCCCTGAGGAAAGCACTCGAGAGCATTGTGGTGATTGGGAAATCAGGGGTTAAAATAGAAACTATTTTGAAGCTTCAGAGCTATGGACAGATCTATAATTTACATTATAAATAGAACAAGATGAGACAATTACAGGAGCCTCTGGACTTCAGATGACGGAGGACTATAAACAGTGGTTTCTGTTGACAACGTGTAAAGGATTACTGGCAGAGCACAACTAAATCAATAAACCACCTGCACCTATGGGCAAGGTGTAGGCCAGAGATGTAAAGATGGGGACTCATGCATTGATTTTGTATGGTTTGCTGAATAACCAGGGAAACAAATGGTCTTACACAAAACCACCCACCGTATCTGGGCTTCTTACCTTGATACTCATCATCTCATGTGCTCTGATGACTTACGAGAAGTGATTAGAGAGAGGTGTTTACACTGTACCTGTTATTCAGCATCAGATGTGGTGTGATAAAAAGGAGGTAAATTTTTCATTTAACACAATAAACCACATGACCTTCTTCCTCTTTCCCCAGTCTGTGCTTGGAACAAGCATGTGTCTCTCTGCCACAAACAAGGAAATAAATTGGCTTTGCATTGTCTTAGTGCTGCTTTACCAAACGTATTGGGGTGAATCCCCATCATGGCAAAGCCTTTTTGTTCAAATGCTGTGAATTAGAGTTATTGTACAATAACATTAAGTGTTTGGTGGCTTGGCTGGAGTTTATCATGCTTCTCCTTTTGACAAGCAAACCTTTCATTCCATAACCTCCAGTCACGTTGGTCAGAAGTACCTAATTGCGTGCCCAAGACCATGGGAATGGAGGAACTGTAAAACTTAAACCAACTGAAGGCAATGTGTCTGTCTTGGGAGCTGATGCCCAGCCGATATCCTCAACAAATGCCAAAGGAAAGTCCAGATTTCCCAAGGCAGTCACCCCTAGCTGCCTCCAAGAGGGTTTAATTTGTTGATCCTTAAGGTCCCTTCCAACCCAAACCATTCTATGATATGACTTGATATAATAGTCTGCACTGCCCCTGCCAACATTTGAGCAAGGTTAGAGGGAAAGAAACACACATCCCTTAGGTCAACAGTGAGAGCCTTCAATTCCTTTATTCAAGCTCTTGAAACACAAGGTCCTTTCATTAGGGCTATTGCTAATATTTAACACCTCTTGCTGTGTTTGCTGTTACAAGATGCTATATACTGCTGAAGGCTCATTTCCAACTTGGAGTCAGCAATGAGCAACCACACCTTTAGTTTCTAACTGAGCTAGGGGTGAAGGATGTGAACCACATCATCTTTGTCCCTAGATCTCTCCTCTGGGTGGATTTCCCCATGTTGCCCCCACTTCCCTTCCTGGTACTTGCTCAGAAGTCAATTGAGCTCCTGCCTTCTTGGGTTTTTTCACTGCTTGATTATTTCGTTTTATTTCTCTGATAAACTTATCAGTAAGGAAAGGGCATCTCCAACAGGTGGTGAGGTCGTGACTCCACCAAATTGCATCTTATCAATGCATGGTTTAGATGTAATTTTGTGCAGAGTAAACGAACCTATTTCCTGTGTTTGCTGCAACCCCTGTACCCAACTCTTTGCCTGAGGGACTCCTGCTGGGACTCACTTCCTCAAGAGAAGGAATGAATGATGCTGTTCTGGGCAAAGCACACCCAGAAAGTTAAAAAAGTCACCAAAACCTGTAGCATCACAGCCAAGGCAACCTCTGCTGTGTAAAGCTGGTCCTCAGCTATGAACCCCCAAAGTGGCTCTGTTTAATACCAGTTTAGTTGTGAAGAGATATGGGCAAGGCCTTTAGCTTCCTCTGAAGAGCTAGAGCTTGGAAGGGAGGTGGAGAACATAATATACATCAATTGGACCATCAATCAACCACTGGAACCATCTCCCCAGTGAAGTGGTGGCCTCCCCAGCACTGGACAGTTTTAAGGTCTGGCTGGAAAGGATGCTGGGACATCTGGTATAGGTCATGCTTTGCCAAGAAAGGTTGGACCAGATGATCCTTGAGGTCCCTTCTGACCTTGGGATTCAATGATTCTATGAATTGTGTCTATGGACACACCACCACAAGGAGAAGCAAGCCTGTATCCTGTGTCCCAGCCATCATGGTCAGTGCTGCCTTCTGGATTTGGTTACTTCTTCACACCCAGAACCATAGCAAGCTGCTACGTCTGCTCCTTCCTTATTCCTCCTCCACCCCTATGGACACAGGAGACTCCTGTGTTACCATTTAGGACTTGGTTTGTTTTGCAAGGGAGTGAAGCTGCTGGCAGCCACAGGCAAGGAGGGCCTGGAGCAAGTGTAGGGGGTGATAAGAAGGAGGACAGGGTCTGTGATCCCCCTTGGGTCATGTAAGATCTGATAACCTAGTATGGGAGCACAGGAGCCTTAGCAAGGCTGCAGGGAAAAGGGTGCCGCAGGTGGTTAGGGACATTGGGGAGATACAGTGAGCTTGGTCAGGGGCAGAGTCAGCACTGCTGGGACTTACCCATTCTTCAGGTTGCCAGGAACAGTGCACTGAAAGGCAATCTGGGCACATCCTCCTAATGTAGGGTGTTGTCACTGACTGCATAAGGTCACAGTGAAACCCATAACAGTGAGAAACTGGTTACATGGATCAGCAAATAGAGAGCTATTGTTTGGTGTGAACTGGCAGTCAGGCCGAAGGAGGAAGGCTGCTCCTGTAATTGAGTCCAGAGAAGGAATTCAGAGCTGGCTGTTTACTGAAACTCACCAATAAACATCCCATGAAAGGTCCATGGTACTTCCTGATGGGTGGGTAATAAGAAAACAGGGTCTGAGAATGGAGGAGCTCAGGTAGAGAGTGTTTGGGATGCGATCCTACAAGTGCTGCTCCTCTGGGAGCTGCACAGAGCAAAGACAGGCTGCTTTGTGAGACAGGCTTTCTGCTTCTGCAGCAGAACATGGAGAATCCAAGGTTCTTCAAGGACGCCTGGGCATGGCCCTGCAGGGACTGCAGTGTCTCTGTCCCACAGCTCCAGAGACAGGCATATCTATCTCAGGATAACTGTCAAACCCTGGCATCTGCCTCATGGCCAGAGCAGAAGAATTTGCTGAAATTCCTGTTTTCTTGGTATCTACAGGTAATATCAGGAGTGAGATCTTCTTTTTGTGTTTTCCAGGAAGGAATGAAAACACGATTCTCACACAAACTAACACTTCTGAACCTTTCATCATGGGTTTTCAGGGGAGGTATTTATTAGAGCTACTGAACCATGGCTGGAGGCAGCGCTGAACTGGATGTACAGGACAGACCTCCCCATCCAGCCCCCAGCATGACCTCTTGGTCATGCTGTTCTGCAGCCACCTTCTGCTTATCATCCTCCATCCAGTATGTAGGGTGAGAAGTTGGGGAGACCCAAGGCTGTGCTGTTGTGGGATCCTTTGAGTAGAGAGAGGACCAGTGTGAGGGGCTGGATCCTGTCTTTGTGAATGTTCACACCCCACCAATGTGTGCTGAGTGTGAACAGAGAGCTGATGGGTTCAGCATCTACACCTACAGAGCCAGAGGTGCACGTTCACCTCCATCAGAAACAGCACACACACACACCATAGAGTCACCAAGTTGAACACAAGCTCTCACACGCGTCAGTTATAAACCAAACCCCAGTGGCAATGAGATGCCAGCAACCATGGAAATGGAGCAGGGGGATACAGTGATCTGATAAAGCTGCCACCCCTGCCCAAAGATGCAGCTATCACAGAGCCTTTCCTCTCTCAGCCCCAGCTATGACAATGCCATAAAGAGGAGGTGAAAGTCCTGAAGCCATCAGATGCTTTTCTAGTTGGGGCAGAAAGGAAGAATGTGATGGAGTCACAAGTTAATCCTGTTAATTCTTGCTATGACTCAAGAAGCTCCATTTCCAGATGGCTGCTTTTTCCCCAGAGAGTTTTCCCACAGTAGATTTCATTTGCTAGGTAGACAAATTCCTACTGCTGTTCCTAACCAACGACTTCAGGTGCACCATGAATTACAAGGGAAACATGCAGCAAAAGATAACAGAGTCCGTTTCTGCTCTGGTGAAGTGCCCAGCTGCTGTCCCCCAGCTCGCTCTGTCCTGACTTACTCTGAGTCTCAGCTCAGAACTCTTCTGTAAATTCAGCATTTCAGCTGGCACAAACACCAGGGGCTCCAAGTGGCTCTTGACCATGAGAAGTTCATAGAGCCATAGAACAGCTTGGGTTAGAGAGCTCACCCAGTCCAAACCCCTGCTATGAGCAGGGACACCTTCTACCAGATCAAGGTGCCCAGAACCACATCCAGCCTGGCCTTAAATGTCCCCATGGATGTTGCATCCACTGCCTCTCTGGGCAACCTGTTCTCCATCTCTTGTCTGGGTACCACAGCTCGGCCATCAGGCTCAAGCTGTGCTTTGTGGAGCAGCTGAGGATCCAGCTCAGGATTTCAAAATATGCTATTTCTTTGTTGTTCTTGGTATTTCCCCCAAAAGCAATAAGCCTCAAAAGCAATAAAGCAAAAGCTTTGCACTAATAACCCCAGCCCCTTGGTATACCTGGGAGGAATACCAGGAAGAATGCAGCAAGGTGAGTTGTGACAGTAACTGCAGGTTGTGTTTCCAGATGCTGTGCTCTCAAATGCACCAAGATGAAAGGATTTTGCTTTGGTTGATTGACATCCAATTAACCAGGCCTTTGCTTCTGCCTTTTCTGCCAACCCATGTCCCATCCCAAGTTATAGGTAGACTTTGACTATCTCAGGAGTAGAGGCCAAAGAGGGAGAACCCTGTTCCTGCAGAGCTCCCGCAGCCTGGTGTTTCTCCAAGTTGGGGTGGGCCAAAGGACATTCCCAGCTTTGCCCATGTCTCAAGGCTTCTGCTCAGCTGGTTTCCCTCAAGAGGTGGTTGTGATGACACCCTTCCTCTCTGAACCACTCTGCCCACTCTAGTATCAGGTCCACCCTCTATACCAACATGCATCCTTGAAGATGTCGCTGAGTCAGATCCTGTTCCTATGGCACAGCTCTATTCTCAGGAGGGTGAGCTGGCTTTTTCCTGCCACTAGAAAATACACTACCTTATTTTCCACTTTTTTTCTTTCCATTGAAACGCATGTCTAGACTCCACAAAGGGCAAAATCAACGTGGGACAGCCCTTCTTCCTGGGTTGTCTCCAATCCCAGTGGGATCGAAATGTTGGGGTTTTCACAAAGAAGCCCATTCATGACATTATTTTGTCTCCCAGGGTGACCTTTGAGGCCTAAAGGCTTCCGAGTCATTGACAATGCAACCAGAATTGGCCTTTTGCAGAAGTCTGGTTTTCCTCAGTCACTTCAGACTTCCTGGGACAGAGGTCTGAGGACCACAAGTCCTCTTCTGTCCCTTTCCTCTGGTACACCGCAATGGAGCGATTCCATCCTGTTAAGCAGGACAGGTGAGGAACATCACCAGGAAGACTGAGTAAGTCTCCTCTGAGGAAGCCTGGGCAACTTTTTTGACCTAACCCTCCATTTTTAGTGATGAAAACATTTGATAGATATAGTTAACAGCTCAACATGGATTTGACCTGTGACTTTTCAATGTCCAACTACTGCAATGTCCAAATGTTTATCTCAACATCATCTAGCTGAAGTGTTTTGGATTTGCCACGTGAAACAGAAGCTCTTGTTTCTCTCTCCTACTCCCCTTTAAAAACGCTTGGCTTCATGTTGAATGCTGGGAAAACTCTGGAAATAGTAGGAATTCTTTTTGCCTTGATTTAACTGAAACACCTCTTTTATATCTCCTCCCCCCTCCACTATTTCTTTCCAGTTTGTTCATGCACAGGAGAGATGTGGGTGGGGTGAAATAAGGACTGAACCGAACTGAAATATCACCCTGTCTTGCACCTCACTCAACAAAGTGAGAACTGGTTCCCCCCCACGTTCTCCCAGTGTCCTGATACTGAGACCAAAACCTTCTGTAGGTGAGAAACAAGCACCATGGAGACAGTGAAAGAGGAACGATGGAGCCAGGTGAGGCACCTTGTGAGGAATCCGCCTTTTTAAACCACTTTGGACTCATAGCACACTGAAATGTGCCATTATTTGCAGCACAGGGCAGCAGCATCCCCAGTGTATTTAAGCCGGGGCTGTTTTCCTGCAGCAAAATGCTTTGTGATGCTTCAGCATCTCTCTAGATTAGTTCTCTTTATCCCCCTCCCTCACATTTCAGTGTTTATGGTTGGGGTTCATAACTGAGTAAAGGAAAGGGGTGAAATTCAGCTCATGAATTCAGCTCATTCAGGGGTGAAACGAGCTCATGAGCACTTCAGCATGGAAGCTGGCACCTGGGAGGCGATGTTAAGAGCTATCTTCTCTTGCCCTCTTCCCCACCATGGAAAGTGATGCAGCTTGATTGCCTTGCAAGATCCTTCATGCCTGGCTGGGATCTTGAACATCCTGACATCCCAAACCCTCTGACCCCCAGGTATTTTTCCAGGCTCATGATATGGATGAGAGCACAGCCCTGTGCGATGCACAAATGTGTATTGAAAATATTTTATTGGTTTCTAAAAATCAGTCTTAATAAATTCCAAAGAGATACAGTAAACAGACCAGCAAAATTCTTCAAGAAACTCGATTATCTGGCATTTTCTTTCTCTGCAGGAAGAGAGCCAGTTCTGTAAGAACAAGCTGGGAAGACCTGGTGTTGCTGTAGCTCGTAGAGGTTGAGCTCCTCTGACTGCACAGCATTTATGGTTAAGTTCCAGCAGAATTTCAGGTGAAATCAATGAATCAATTCATAGAATCACAGCCTGGTTTGGGCTGGAAGGGAACTTAAAGCTCACCCAGTTCCAGCCCCCTGCCATGGGCAGGGACACCTTCCCCTAAACCAGGTTGCTCCAAGCCCCATCCAACTTGGCCTTGAGCACTGCCAGGGATGGGGTGTTGGTTTCATTGGTTTCAACCAGAGTTTGATCAGCACCTTGCACCTGAGTCAGGTAAGAATAAGATCAAGAGTTCTCAGAGCCTAAATGCACCATTATCTGCGCAGCCACGCAGTGTTTGCCTAGGAAAACTCTTGCAGTTAGTTTGAAACTTCTTTTTTGCCTCCTCCTGGTCAGCAGCTACCACCCTGCACTAAATCTGCACTCTGGAGGAAACATACTGTGAGATGTGTACAGTTATGCTGTAGGGCAAGAGACCAGCTTTTAGCATCCTCAAATGCAGTGCGGATGAGTCTCCTGAAATTCATACGCTAAGATAACGTGGGAAGGAAGGGTCTTCCATAATGCTCTAGCACTTCTAAGGAGATATTATTGGACTCATTCCACCCTCACACTCATTGAAATACAGAAAAAGGCACCTCAGCTAATGACATTTCTTATTAGTGTTGGGTTCTGTGAGCTCCATTTGAGAAAGATATATCAGAAGATAGCACATCTCCTGAGGTGATGCTTTGCTTCATCTATTTCAGAACATCTACTGTATTCACAGCATAGCACCTGAATACGTCTTCCCTTCTCCCATGACAAGTTTCATGCAGTGTTTTTCCACCAACACGTAATCATGAAACACTTCACGTTACTCTGTGCCCCGCACCAAAGGTATTAAATCATCCTGGAAGGAATAAAGCTCTGATATTCTAAGGCCAGCCTGCCACTGGTATATCACTTCCTTTGGTTGTGTCTGATCTTCAGTGAAAGTCTCTGTAAGTGAATTGTACATCTGGGTGACTGTGGTGTGTCAGTCAGCGCTGCACTGGGATATTGTAGCAGTATAGGAAGATGAGTAAGTCACCCCACAGCTGGGAAACCTCTCCCATTCCCCACATGTGACCTATATGTCATTTTCCAGCACACGATTCCCTCCTGAGCACGTAACTGCTTGACCTGCACAGAGTCAGAGGCGAGTGTGATTCTCGCAGCCATCGTCGCGGGGCTGTACCAGGGCTGCTTCTTCCGAGGCTGCCGAGCCCACCCCATTGTGCACAGCGTGGCCACGATTCCCATGTTCCACATGGCCTTTTGTGGTGCAAGGGCCACTGTTTGGAACCAAAGCATGTTTCTTCTGCACCTGCTCCAGTATCTGCAGTACCTGGAAGTAGCAAATTCTGCTGTGTCAGTCAGTCAGTAACTAGGGGAAAGCAGTGATTTCTTCTCCAGCTATTGAAATAATGCCCTGTTCTCTTCCAGTGGATAGCCTGCCCCATGGATGTCCACGACCTTGGATCTCAGAGCTCATTACACTCACACAGAGTGTAACCCTAAATGGCTCAGTCTCACCTCACACAGAGAGGTGTAATGGTGGTCCAGAGGCAGGATCAGGACACAGGCAACATGGATCCTGTTTTTCTGCTCCTTCACACCACCCTATAATAACTCCTCATGCTATCACAGATTTCTTCACCTCCTTATGGAACCAAGAACCCATCAGTCTGAAACTCACTTAATGGAGATGGGGAAAGGGAGCAGAAATAGAGTCAAGATTAATTTTACCTGAGACTTGGGGATGATGCCGACCCTGAAGAACCCTATGTTTCCATTGTCGATTTTGGTGCAGTCCACGACTGTGGAGGCAATGTTCTCTGGAGAAGGCCCATCACAAAGAACTGCATCCACCTAAAGAGCAGCAGATGTTCACATCAATTTCCCCTTGGAAAAGAGAGGTCAGTTTGCCCCTCTCAGCAGCAGGTAATTATTATCAAAGCCAAATCTGCTCCTTCCTGCCCCACTGTATTGACACTGAGGGCTGAATTTGGGATGAATGAACTTAACAAAAGCAGAGAGAGAGAGAAAGCTCCCTGTGGGGTCAGCAGGACAGTAAAGACAGGTTTACATCAGCTGAGGGGCCCTGAAGAAGTCCCATCCACAAAGGAAACATGTAGAAAATCAGATTTAAAAGGAGCTAGAGGTGGAAGATTTGTGCTGCCTTTTGTTTAAAACTGCCCTCACATAAGCTGCCATGAATACAGGAAATGTGGTATGCTCAGGGTTTAGCAGTGATGTGAAAGAGCCATTTCAATGGCCTGGCCATTGTACTTCTAGAACTTAAGAAAGTTCTAAAAGCCAGGAATATTCTGGAGTTTTGGCACCAATTTTAGACCAGATTCACCTTTAGATGGGAATCTGCTGTGTTCTGACATCTCGAAACCAATTGGAACCTGGGCACATTCAGGCATCAGTGGCTTTATTGCGTGTAAGCAAAGTAGCCTTTTTTTGTTGCTTATATCATTCTGAGCTGGAAAATGAACAAACTCACTTTGCCAAGCCATAACTGGGCTGTATCAATCAGACTAATCTTGGTCTCCTAAACCAAGAACTAAGCCCTGTCTTTGACACTGTTTTTCACTGACCCCAATATGAGGAATGTCCTTAAGAAGTTTTTAATGAGATGCTTTCCCAGATGCTTTGTATCCCCTATTGATTTGTCTACTGGAAACAAAGTGGTTGTACTGTTCCATCCCACATCTTCTGGGACCAGCTGAAATAAAGACACACAGAGTCCCAGTTACCTTATCTCCCAGCTTGGCATACACTTGGTTGTGGTGCGTTGTGTCTGCCTCTCCTGTTGGGTTAGCTGATGTGACCACGATGGGACCAACCTGGTGACAGAAACATGGGAATAAAAGCTCTGAGCAGGTTCTGCTGTTTAAAACAGATGACTTGAGCTCTGAAGTTCACTCATAAGTCCCTGTGACTAAAGAGAACTCAGTGTGACTCACAGGTAGCGACATCTTCTCCATAGGTCCCAGCAAATCAGTGTATGGGTGACTAACACCCTGCTGAATTGGGGTTTACTGGTGTTGGTCAGGAAAGAACACTCTGTTTTCCAGCAATAGCAACTGCCAAAGGCCTATGGTGTCTCTCCAAGAGATGATCGGAACATTCAGAGGATCACAGTTCCTCTGGCCATGTTCTAGACCAGCTATTCAGGCCCATGCTTGTGACAGAAGTGTTCTACGTAGGAACTCAAAGGGTTCTGTTACCTGCATCTTTTCTGGCTTTCTGACCTGGTGGTTATTCCTTTTAGCCACTTTCCTGAAATAAAATCAGCTACCAGCTGCCTGCTTTCCCCACCCCTTCTTAGTGATATTTTTCTTGTGGGAGTTAACTCATTCTAGCGCTTTTCACTTCCCAAACATGTCTGGACATGCTAGGAACCCCTCTTCATTGAGAAAAGCAACAAGAGAGGAGCAGGTCATGCCATTAGGGCTGTCAAGGTGCTCCAGTCTCTCACTATCCTCCCCTCCAGCAGGCCAGAGGACCTGGGTGCTGGTGACTAACACCAAGCCTGCTCCCTGGGCAGTGGAAGGGCAAGGTCTGGTCGGATGCTGCTGGATGAGCATGTTCTGGCCACTCACCAGGTCGATGAGGTGTGTGGTGACAGAGCAGTCAGGGATGCGGATGGCAACACTCTGAGGGGTACCCACGTATTTAGCAGAGTCCTTCATCCCCAGGAAGTCCACCCATTCACCTGCATGAGGAAGAGTCACCACACTTACGGATGTACATCACTGCGATCACAAGCATCTTGCCAGAAATATCGCCATGGAGCATGTGGCATTGCAGGGATGCAACTCCAGTGGGAGTTTCAAAGCCAAAGCTCTCCAGGACAGCTTGGAAGTCACACCATTTCCTCACCTCTGGGAACCACCAAGCTAATAGGAGATGGCCAGGCAGCCTCCATAAAGTCCCAGAGGAGGGGACTGAACAAATGCTTTGCAGGTTCCAGTTGCTTTAGGCTAGAAATCCAGAGTGACATGGGACGATCCTGAGCCTGGCGCTTGGACCTAGAAAGGAGGCGAGAAAAATGAGCCTGGGAGTAAGATGGGGATTGATTTTCAAGCTGGAAAGGAAACTGTGTAAAGGCAAGGTGTGTAGGCTCTGCCCCAGGTCACCAGTCTGTAGTAAAAGTAAGACTGTTCAATGGATGACCTGGACTATTGCCAATCTGGGATGTCTGCTCCAGTTCAAGGTTTAAGCTTCTTACACAGTGATGGATAGAAGTTCCAACTCTCCCAGTTCTAAGTAAAGTGCACCAACACAAAGGGCTCTGTCTGCTTACAGAAGCACAGCAAGAGGCATTCATTTAACATGAGAGGGGTTTTGCTTGAGACAATTGATACCTACAAATAGGTACATTTGCCACTCTTTTGGGTTTCCTCATGATATCCAAGCTACCCAGCTCCATCACCTGCCTCAGTCTCCTAGAAGACAACTGCAGCTCAATTATCTCCTCATTCACATCTTCTCCCTCAGGCTCCTCACCTTGTTGTTCTCATGAAGGGTAAGCTATGCATCTCATATCTTGCTGGCTGCTGTAGCCACTACTCAGCAGCAGCTCTACACCTTAAAGGTTTCTTTAGGCAAGCCAAGGAAGCCTTCACTGGGGCAGCAAGACAAGTACTTACTGGTGAGCTTTCTCCACGGCATCAGGGCGGTTACAGGCTGCCACAAGCACATAGACAGTATCTGTGGGGATGCCACAAGTCCCTCCGTTCTTCAGGATATCTGTTGGCATGTGAACAGGGCAGAACCCCTTGAGTGACTAGAAGTGAAGGGCTGTAATTCACAGAAGAGCTGTCACAGACAATACAGTCAATTCGGTGCTCTCATCTCCTATTCCCAACTAACAAAGCTTTCCCTCTGTCAGTGCATTTTCTAGCATTCATCCAAGAGAAGAGCTGGCATTTAGGGGAGTTCTGGGACACTTTCATCAGGGCCAAAAGAAATTCAGCCCTGTGGAGAGAGCAAGCACCATGTGTTTGCCCTGCTTTCTCTGTACAAAGCTTCCAGTGGCAGCCCCAGCCTGAAGGATTCATGTACCTCAGACTGGATAAGCAAACAGGGATATGATCATAGAATCATGGAATCCCAGACTGGTTTGTGTTGGAAGGGACTGTAAAGTTCATCCAGCTCTAACTCCTGCCGCAGGCAGGGACACCTTCCATCAGAGCAGCTTGCTCCAGGCCCCTGTGTCCAACCTGGCCTTGAACACTGCCAGGGATGGGGCAGCTACAGCTTCTCTGGGCACCCTGTGCCAGCACCTCACTACCTTCATGATACAGGACAGACAGCAGCAAATCCACTGCTAAACCCAGCTCCTACAAAGGAACTGATCCTATTTGTCCCCTGGTGTCTTTAGCTTCTAATGACTCTGGTAACCTGGCCTAATTCATCAAAATGTCATCAGATTATCATGGTTTCCACATTTGGACTGAACAACGTCCTTTTAATAGTGTTCTGCTACAGAACCTATCAGAATTTACTCTCCACCCCACATTACACCCTATGTATTTCTCTTACCTGCAATTCTCTTGACTGAGGAAGCTTTCCTGGCAGGCAGGTGAAGGCACTTGGTCATTCCTCCCCCCACACCACTAAGCTGCACAATGGGTCTGCCCATTGGTAAGCAGGAACCCTTAAAGATGCTGTTGCAAAGGGCAGATAGAAAGCAGTAAAAGCTGATCAGACCAAAGATGAGAGTGGCAGCAATGTCATAGCCAGCTGGAAGAGCATGGATGGCATCCAGCAAGAAGCTGATGGTGATGAGGAAGAAGGTGAGGGAGTAAAAGAACCAGGCGATGTTTAAGAAGAGTGTGCAGAAGACAATGAAGCCATTGAAGAGCATGAAAGCAATGATGCCTACTGCTGTGTGGAAGCTTCTGGTAGTACCATAGAGGCCGGCATATCTTGTCAAGCCCCAGATGATCCACATGACAGCATAGAGAATGAAGGCACTGCTCTCCAGGGTTTTACCCCGGGCAAAGGCCACTGAGCCACCTAGAAGCTTCAGGATCCCACCAGCTACCACTACCCATGGAATTACAACAGTAGCGAGAGGAGCCTCTGGGTCCCCTGTCATTGTGATAGCAAAAGAAGCAAGGACACTGCATGCATAGCCAAGTACTTCTGCATCCGCATACTTGGAATACCCTAGGTAGGGAGCATGAAGGTCTGGCCCTTCACGAAGCTTCAGGAAAGAGCTGCGAGCAAGCAGGGCCTTCACAGCCCCCTTCCCTGTTGGGATCTTGGCACTTACTTTCACATTGTACAGGTGAATGAGAGTCATCAAGGCTGAGGCCACAAAGATGGCCACATCCACGCCTTGGGGTCCACCTTCAAAGAAGCCCTTGGGGCAGCAAGCTAATGCAATGCAGTAGGCCACATAAACCAGCAAATAGAGGCCATCCATTGGGCTCTTCAGAGTGAGGAAAAGAGCCAGGACAGCAAAAAGGATTGCAAAAACCACCAGGAATGGAGTAGGGAAAGATGGCTCCTCTGGCTGCCAGGTTGGGTACAGAAGGCAATAGCCTCCAGCCAGTTTCAGGATGGAAGTGAAACCAAAGAATGTAGCCATAAGCACATCCATGGCACGGTATGATAAGATGCAGATGACAATCTGGTAGATCCCAGCTGCCCACAGC
Organism: Agapornis roseicollis; assembly: GCA_002631895.1. NCBI lineage: Eukaryota > Metazoa > Chordata > Aves > Psittaciformes > Psittacidae > Agapornis > Agapornis roseicollis. The sequence goes on from NDXB01007013.1 coordinate 84,686, forward strand.
CAGGGTACTTGACCAATAAAGAGTTTGCCAGTGACACCCAGGAGCCTGCAGCCAAAGACACTGGCAGGCAGCATGTTCAGGATGAGACCTGTGACTGCAAAGGGATTCACGCTGCCACTGGAGGGTTGGATCTGTTCATGGCTCTTTTTCTTGGCCAGATCTGTGCCGGGGAGGGCAGCTTTCTCTTTGGTTAGGAAATAGAGAATCCTGCCCAGAGCAAAGTAGCCACCAACCAAGCAGACAATCATGTAATTGCAAGCCACAGCAGAGGAACCGAAAGCCGGGCTGTAGTGCATGGCAACTTCATGAGCACTGGCAAGTGAGACAGCAGAAGCAATCAGAGCTAGGATGACCTCTCTGCACAGGAAGCCCACTGCTGCAATAATGAGGAGAGCCAAAGTAAAGGTGACCAGGCCTGGCACCACGGCATTGCGGAAATTGCCAGTGTCCTTCAAAACTCCTTGCCCTTCCAGGATGAACACCACTCCATAGCCACACCAGAACACTGAGATGGTCAGGCAGAGGGACAGGAGCAGGGAGGCATTCCTTAGGCTTCTCCAAATTCCTGGGAAACAAACAATAATGGAGACAGACTGCGATTTCGAGACAGTAGGTTATGCTATAGGCACATGGTATGTTGGAAGCATCATCACTATGCTAACATGGAGCTGCATAGGTCCTGCATGATGCTAGACAGAACTCTCATGAGTTTGGGTAGGTCTGCACCATTACACTGCGTAGACATGACTGTAAAGACTCCATCAGCACAACTCTTAGTGTTCATGAGACTGCCTGAGGGGAGCTCATCACTCCAAGTTCACAGGGAGAAACAACTCAGCATTCATTCTGAGGTGTGGACTTTGTTATAGACAGTGTTTTTTCCTCTCACATAAGGAGTTCTCTTGGCATTCGCATGTTTGCCAGTTCAATCCACAGAAGACTTGGATCCTGGGAACTGTTTTTAGAGAAAACATGTATTCAGTCTGTTAAAACTCTTGGAGATGCTGGTAAAGCATTTGGTCAGAACTAACATGGCTTTCCTTGGTTGTCTATAGAAGAAAAATCTGCTGTGCTGACACACTCCGCTAGCAGAATGAACCGGGGTTGTGACAAGGCTGCTGTGGTATTTACAACCCTGTTGGAAAGCAGATCAAGTACATGCAAAGCTATAGCAGGGGGAGGCCTTGAATCTGGCCACCTCCTGAGTCTTACCTGCATATGCCAAAAGAGATGATAAAACCAACAGAAGGATGCCCAGAGCTGTGCTGGGGATCAGAGGGGCTGCTTGGGGCAAGCTGTAGAAATGCACCGCCAGTAAGAGTGCTCCTGTGAGTGACAAAGGAGGGGGAGAGAGGAAGAGCTTGTAAATTTGGCCCCAAAACCAGGAGAGAACCAGAGTGGTGAGAGCAGGGAACAGGAACAAACAACAGTACTCAACCTGCACACAGTGAAACCTAAGGGGAGCAGGAAGGGTGTCTTGTAACTCGGTTTGTGTCCAAGGTCTCACCTCTTTCTGAGTGCTCAGCTTTAAGAAACTTGAACTTAATCATGCTTGAAAGTGTTCCCCCATTGTCAGGAAAAGGCAAAACTCAGCTCACAGTCACAGACAGCCAGGGAGGGACACACTTCAGATGGTCACATAAACCTGGTGCTGACACAAAACTAGCCCAAAAATGAGAAGGGGCAGCACTCAGAGAGATGAAACACAGAGAAGGAGCCAACGAAAGGCACTGAACACAGAATAGGTCAGACAGGGCTTGGAGCAACCTGCTCTAGTGGAAGGTATCCCTGCCTGTGGCAGGGGTTGGAACTGGATGAGCTTTAAGGTCCCTTCAACCCAAACCAGGCTGGGATTCTCTGACTCCATGAAAACAGCTGCAAAGAAAACAGCTAGGAAAGGAAAGTGCATACAAATCAAGAGCATTTATGAAAATGACTACCAAAAACGTTTTGGTTTGCTTCCCACCCAGGATGGATCGAGTCCAAAGCTTCAGGCCAGCACTTGAAAGCCAAGACAAATATTTTGTTGGCTGCTGGAACAGGCACCGGGATCTCCGGATCTAAAAGCTATTACCCAGGCAGGGAAGATTCCGACTAAACAGGCTCTTTAGCCCCCTTTGAAAAGGGGGCTGTCCAGGCAAGCTAATCCCAACCTCATCCTCCCATGCCAAGAAGACTCAATCCCTACCTGCGGAAATGCCCAAGAGCCCTATGGAGGAATGCAGTGACTCAGGTTTCCTGTCTGCCATCGCAGAGCCCGCTGCGGACCCAGCAGCGGCTGAAGTGCTGCTCTTGTGCCTCCCTAGCTCTTTATAACCAAAGCAGCTCCTCTGGCCCGCGTTCCTCCCTGCTCTCCACCCCTTTTCCCTACAAACATCTCCTGTTCGCTCCCTTTCCGCCTGCGGGAGGAAATGCAGATGAGTTCCGTGCCGCAATAAATTTCCCGCTGTGAGTCAGCCGGGGCCGCTGGTAGCTCCCTCCAGGGGCCTCTTAATTTTACTGTTCATTAGCCCTTGTTAGAAAAGGCACTTGAAAACCAAGGCCAAGGCTTTATTCCTTTCGCTGCCTTTTTGCTGCTGCCAGTGAGGAAATTGCAGTGGTTAGAATGAAGGGGGGGTTGTAACAAATCTGTCTTGCTGGAGCAAACAAGCCCTTTGCAAGCCCAGGAGCTCCCTCGGGACCAGTTATTTCTCCTAACACTGGCCATGGTCCTGCTGTTTGTCCCTGTCACAGCTCTGAATGTCTGGCAGCACTGTCCTGTGCTAGGCAACCCCAGGGCAGAGGCAGTGCTGTTCCCTTAAAGGTGACTTCTGTCCGTGTGTCACTCCACATCCATCTAATCCAACCTCTCTGCACGCCCTCATGGAGAACTGCCCCTAAGTGGCTCTCATGACTGAGGTGCCCATGCAGAGGTGTAGTCTGCAGTCCACTGGTGTGAGGAGGAATCCAGAGGAGCTTTCCTGGCTTTCAAGAGCTATACAGGCAACAAGTGAGTACCAGGCACTGCCAGGGTCACTGCTATATCCCAAAGGATGTACCTATTCACAGCTTCCTACTGTTTCCCATGGAGAATATGGGATCAGGGCATTGAGGTGTTTACCGGTGGAGGAGAGGCTGCAGAAAGCAGTGGACACTGGCTTCAGGATCCAGTGGGAATTAGGCAGAGAACTGTTCTGTGAGAGTTGACAGAACTCTGATGGAAAAGAGGGGCAACACCTGCCTGGACTTGAGTACATTCCCCCATCATTTTGTTGGTGAGCAATGGGCCAATATGGGGACTGTTCCCATGCAGGACCCAGCTCCTGTCCCCATCAGCCTCAGTTACAGCAAATTCTGCTCTCAGCCTCTTGATGACAGATGTAGCACATTGTAAAGAGCTTCCCACTACTATGACTGGGAGGTCAAGGCTCTGCAGAGACCCTACAGCAGCAAGCTGTGATGTTCCTCTAGGCAGCCCACTGGAGAATGATGGCACATTCCCATTGTGGGGCGTCATCCCTACAAAGCCTTCACTGATTTCTTCGGTGCTTTGGAGAACAGTCATTTTTAACTGTGCTCATCCTTCCAGGAGAGCTTTGAGGCAGCAGGGTTGCTCCACACTCATCTTCACTAGAATATTACTGCAGGTTAAAAGCAAGGCGTTAATATTAAAGTCCAGTGTCTTTGCCATAGCAAATTTTATGCTGACATTCCTACATAGAATGGAATAACTCAGCTGAAAACTGTTATGAAGAATATGTTTATGGCAGATAGATTTTTAGGTTCGATATGTTGATTGAGATAGATCTTACTACATGAGGAAGCAGGCCCTGGAACCAGCCTAGTGTGTCCAGTTACACCTAACCTGGTAAGGGGAATTATACTGGTAAGGTGAACCTGCTCAGTCAGTTTGCAACAGGCAGAGCTAAATGAAGTTGGTTTCAATCATCACCTCTGGCTATCTCTGTTCCATCATTAACGGGACAGCACCCTAACCAGCTGAAGGAGGAAGAAACTATCTTCAAGTTGCAGCATGATTCAGCTGCTTTTCCAAGCAAGAGGAAATTATATGTCTCTAAAATACAGTTAGAGTACCTTGGATAACAGAAAACAAACAGCAGTGAAAAGGCTTTGGGTGTTTTCCACACAGATCTCATGGTTTAATTCCTGTTCTGGGTAATAGAAGTAACTGAAAGGCAAAGTCTGTGTTAGATTAGCTGAACTGCAAGTCCATTCTCACGTGCTGTTTGCTTCTGCTTGTATAGGTAGCAACTTGATAGGTACTTGGTGCCTGGGTTCACTAGTTCTAAGTGCATGGAATAAACTATGTCACTTGCATCAACAATGAGAAACTTTCTCTTGCCTGCCATAATGAACTATTAAATGAAGTATGACTTCATTATATAGAATCATAGAATGGTTCGGGTTGGAAAGGACCTTAAGATCATCCAGTTCCAACCCCCCTGCCATAAGCAGGGACACCTCACACTAAACCATGGCACCCAAGGCTCTGTCCAACCTGGCCTTGAACACTGCCAGGGATGGAGCATTCACAACTTCCTTGGGCAGCCCATTCCAATGTATATACCTGTCTATATACATTATATACATATACTCATGTCTCCTGCAAATATGGTGGAGACCCAAGGAAAATGGCTCATAAATAACCCCTAAAGAACACTCCTCAGCGTGCTGTATGAAGTTTGTTGTTCTCTGAGGATGACAAGACAGCCCCAAGGGGCCACAGTTATTTCAACAGTGCAAAGGTGAATTAGAGAGGTACATAATCATCTCAGGTGAGAGCACAACAAGCACAAGGAAATACAAGTCTGGATGAGGAGGGGATTTTCCCCATCACACACTGGTAATCTTGCTGCCATCTGCCCCTGCAGAGGTCAGAGCTCTGCCAATTCCCAGTACCACTTTCCTGGCACATGGAAAGATGCTGTTAATGTGCTGTTGATGACAAATCAAGTTATTCACGTCTAACCTTTGGACTCAAAGGCCAGGAAACAGTTACAATTGAGTGCAAAATGTCTGCTCTTGAGATGGGATATGAAGATGAGAACATTTAGGTCAGAAAGGGAAATCTTGGTGTTAGAAAGCTGAGGCTTGAGCATAGGGTTTAAAAACCAGAGCACAGAGAGGACCACACTGGCTTGAATACTTGCTCTGGGCGGGCTCACTTTGTTACCATCCTATGTGCAAAGACTTTGGTTCTTTGGTCTGAAATAGAATGGAAAATGGAGGGCTGGGAAGGAAAAACACCGCTGCTCTATTGCGCGGGTCATGTCAGCTGGGGATGCTCTGGACACAACGTGCTGGGAAGAAGATCTGCAAAGCAGCAGCCAATTGGGGAAACAAATAATATTGACATGCCCTGCCTGTGGTACTGGAAATAAAACCTTCCTGCCAGGAAGAGTCTGAGCCCAACCCTCCCAGCCCCACCTGCTCCAGGGGGAGGGATCGGGCTATAAAAGACTCTGGGTGCTGAACAGAGACTCACAGCGAGTCGGGGCTCTCCTGGGAATCCTCCTGCTTCGGCTGTGACCATGGGAAAGCGAGTGGCTGTGGTGCTGGCTGGCTGCGGGGTGTACGATGGGAGTGAGATCCATGAGTCCTCGGCCGTGCTGGTGCATCTCAGCAGGGAAGGGGCACAGGTAAGAGGCACCCCAGCAGCACCAACCCCATCTCCGGCTCCTTTCCCCCTGCTCTACTTCCCAACCCCTCTCTTTTGCCAAAGCTACTTGTCTCTAAGGAGCTTTGCTGGACAAATCCCGAGCTCCCCATTGCTGCCATGGGGTTTGCCAAGTTTAAATGACTGGAGTCAGAGTGAGCAGCACAGTGAAGGGGATGCTGTAGCCAGCGTGGAGAACTCCCTGAGCTTTGCTCTGCCCTCACAGCTTTGTTGTATGAGTGCTTGGAGCTCCGCGTGGAGTGTTTCCAAACCGTGAAACAAACTTTCCTAAGCGTGTTCTCAGCTCTTCTTGGCTTGCATTCCCTCTCCTCTGCTTCTGCTAAAAGATTACCACTGGTTTGGGCTGTTCGAAATTCATCTTTTGGAGCCCCTGGAAGATCAGAACTGAAACCAGCCAAGTTCTTGTTAGATGAATGGGAGTAAGAGGCAACCCTCAGGCAGCTGTTCTAATGTGCCATTTGTGCGAGGAGGGAGAGAAGCTCTGTGTAACATCACCCTCAGCTCGGAGCTCTTTCCCTGGGAGTGGGAATACCTCAGTTAAATACAACGGCACGGTAGTGATGGACCCGCGCTGCGCAGCCAGGGCACCCAATCCCAAAGCCTTCAAAGCAGGAATTCTCTCTTCGGCTTAAAGCTGAGACTCGTCCAGACCTTTCGTCCCCTGCGTGTGTAATTTTGCCTCTTCCCTGCCGGAGCTGCTGCGCTCGGTTCCCTCCTGCCATTCCCTGGGCTGGCAGCTGCGAGCAGAATCCTGCCTTATCCCTGGATGAGCAGAGGCCTCTAGTGGAGGAAACTCAGGTGTTAGTTCAACCCCTTGCTTTTATTTTTCGGTCATGTTGACCCTAATGATAGACTAGACTAGACGAGAATAGAATAGAGTATGGAATTTGAAATCTATTTCTTTCCTAATGAAGTAACGCAAGCGTTTTCATTCACTACCTATCATCTTTAACACACTTAGGATACCAGGTTAAAGGATAACCAGACTTTTCCCCTCTTTCCCCAGGCAGAGGTTTATGCTCCTGATGTTGACCAGATGCATGTGGTGGATCATGTGAAAGGGCAGCCAACGCAGGAGAAGCGCAATGTGCTGGTTGAAAGTGCCAGGATAGCCCGAGGCAACATCAAGGATCTAGCCACGCTGGATGTCAAGGGGCTGGATGCCCTCATCATACCAGGTACGACCGCATCCTGCCATCTACTGAGCTTTGCTTTCACTGGATGCAAACCCACCCTCTCCCTTTCCCACATGTTACCTCCTTATCATGACTGTGCAGTTCAGTGGGGATGGATTAGGCCTGGAGCAAGGATTACGGGACAAGTGAAAACTTGTCAGGACTTGATGATCTTAAAGGTCTTTTCCAGCCTAGTTGATTCTGATTCTGCGATTCTATGTTCCACCCCAATTCATTGGTGAAAAAAATGAATTCATGCATGAAACACAGCACCCAACAGAGTGTTTATAACTCTCCTTCAGTCCTAGAGGGAAGCAAGGTGCTGTGATGTCTCATCTCCTGGCAGTCTGCTCACAGACATCCAGCTTGTCTGGTCTTAGTTCCTTTATCGCACTGGGCAAATGCTACCATGCACCCAATCCATTTTAGCATCCTACCAAGTAATACCTGGAAAAACCCTGCCCTGGACTACTGATCTTCCAGTCTAATCTGTTTCTCTTCTCTCAGGTGGTTTTGGAGTGGCTAAAAACCTGAGCACTTGGGCTACTCAAGGCAAGAACTGTGTTATCTCCAAAGCAGTGGAGGATGTCCTGAAGGCATTCCATGCTGCCAGGAAACCCATTGGCCTGTGCTGCATTTCCCCAGTGCTGGCAGCCAAGATCTTCCCAGGCTGTGAGCTGACAGTGGGTCATGACACAGAGTGTGAGAAGTGAGTAACCTCACTGTGAACAGAGGAAATCCCACCAGGAATGTCATGGAATCAGCAATGTCCCCCTGCTGTATAAAGTGCCCTGTCCCAGCTATTGTGTCCTGATAGGGGAAGTCTTGTGATGAGCTGAACATTATTTCTGAGAATGATCCATGTCATGCATTAAGCTGGCTGATAAATCAAATACTCAGCATTTTTAATGCCCCCTTTGTGATTTACATGTTCCTCATGTTAAAGTAGAAATCTGATTTTATTTGGGCAGTTTTCTGCAATGGGGGTGTTTTACCATGTGGGGTATAAGAGACTGCAAGAATCGTAAAGGAATAAATGAGAGTTTGAGTAAGGACAATGTTAAGATTTCTGGATAGGAGGAATCTGTCCCCCCCTTTACTAGAAGTAGGGAAGGAGGATACCAGAGGGATCAGTGAAATGAAGAGAAGCAACAGGAGGGAGCTTGTTTCCCTCCAACACATGGCAAAAGCCACCCTTCAGTTACGCTCTTACTTTAATAGACACCACCTCAAAGACAAACTGTGCCATAGCTGCTGCCTCTGGAGTGAAGCATTTAGTAACCAAGGTCCCTGGGGGCACCTAACAGTTGAAAGTTGAAACCTTTCAAGTACCTGGGAGAACTGTTTTATTATGTCACTGTAATGTGGAGGTTTTCCTGGTTCTATAGTCCCAGAGGAACTCCTCCGATGGGAAAACATTTGGATCCTATTGAGCTGGCTTTCTTGTAGGGACCATCCATCTCCCTGTAATTGAGACTTTTATTCCTGGCTTCATCAGTCACTCTGTGCAACGACAACTTCGCACCCAGGTTCATTCTCTTTTCTTCTTGTAGATGGCCTTATGCCAAGACTGCAGAGACCATGAAGGAGCTTGGTTGTAAGCATGTGAACAAACACGTCACCGAAATCCACGTGGATGTGAAGAACAAGCTGGTGACCACCAGTGCCTTCATGTGCAACGCCCCCATCCATGACATCTACGATGGCATTGGAAAGATGGTCAAAGAAGTGGTCAGACTTGCCTGAATGCCACAAAGCCACAGAATCCATCTCCTCTGGAGTGCAGATAACGTTCTTCCCCTCTCACATCCACATCTCAGCAGGCAGCCTGTTGCTCAGATGGAGTTCTTCCCCCCCACATAGGGCCACTGGTGCTGCTGAGGAGGCAGAACTCCAGAGGAATACAAGTGCTGTTGTGTTCTGCCACAGACAGAGCCCTTAGTGACAGCAAGCACGGTAGAAACTGGAGTGTGGGCACACATGGAGCTGGCATGCAGAACCCAGGTCTCCCCAGGGCTTAAGCACAGCCACTGCCCTTGGTTCGGAGTGGCTGAGGAGTTGCTTAGGTCATGTCAGTGTGACTGGGCTGACCCAACATGAGCGTGTCATCTGTCAATAGGAATAGTCTCTGTCTGAGACTCCTCAAACATCCATCTTTGCCAGCACTGCAAGGCTGCCCCACACCTCCACCTCACAGATGGGTTAGTGGCAAAAGGCAGGGACACGGCTGTGCTACTGAATAAAAGCTAACAATTTACACAGGCTGAATTCTGCTTCATTTTTGCCTTTTACTTGAGATTAGGATATGTTCCATGTGCTACTTATTGGCCAGCGAGTGGGAAAATGATACTGGGAGAAGTCAGCAGCAGCAAAATCCACTTGTTTTGCTGGGATTTGTTAGAACCCAGACTTGGGCATGAATGTGACACTGATGAAAGCAGAATCAAGCCCATGTTAGCCATACAAGTCTAATGGGAAGTTACATTCTTCTTTTGTGCTAACAAAATCATAGAATCCCAGGTTGAAAGAGATCTCAAGGGTCACCTGGTCCAACTTCTCTAGATTAATGTTATCCTGGTGTGCTCATGAAAATGCAACAGAGGAAATTCACAGACATGGTAGGAAAGTGGGTGAGAGTGGTGGGACAACTTCACCTCCTAAAAGCTCACTGTGGTCAGAGGTTCTCAATCTTGGCCAGGTTTTCTTCTCCAGAACCCATACACATGTAAATCTCAGATTTACAGAATTAGATCTCAGGCAGTTCTTCTTCCCTGTGAAGGTGTTGAGGCACTGGCACAGGGTGCCCAGAGAAGCTGTGGCTGCTCCATCCCTGGCAGTGTTCAAGGCCAGGTTGGACAGGGCTTGGAGCAACCTGCTCTAGTGGAAGGTGTCCCTGCCTGTGGCAGAGGGTTGGAACTGGATGAGCTTTAAGGTCCTCCCAACCCACACCAGTTTCAGATTCTATGAAAGAAGCAATGAAGCTGTGTGGGGTTTCATGAGGGTGAATCAGGGCAAGCAAAGAGCTGTTTCTATGGCAGCAGACCAGATGACCTGCTGTGCCATTTGTATGCTTCCTTCCACAACTCTGATGGCTTAAAATAAGACACTTTATTTTAAATACAATCTTACGTGTGAAGCCACTGAATATTCCTGCAGCTATCCAGAGCTTGCAGCAGCAGCTTTGGCCACCTTCCTCTCCTGCTGCAAAGAGATTTCTTTGGAGGTGGGTACTGAGCAGCAGTACAATCATGTTCAACAGTCTATTTACTTATTACTTCATTTTTAAAGAACACACTAAAAAAGGGGAGGAGGGTAATCAGTGTCAAACAGAGTATAAAGTGCTGATCCCTGCAAATATGTCATATAAACAGTTCACTGCAGCTGCGTCCAAACCAAGGCATTGAATTAAAACCATCAACTGCTGAATAACAGCTTTGCACTATCAGGTTTTGAGTCCTCTCTTTGCCAAACCATAATCATTTGACACATGGGGTTTAGTTACAGAAGGGTACTGGCACTGACAATTGTGATGTATACACAGAGTGTAAAGATCTTATGAGCATGAAGAAGCAGCCACGTTGTTACACATAAACAGGTTTGCAGCTGGTAACTGCTCACGAACACAAGTGTAAGAACATTCACTTCAAGAACACTGACCCACATGTTTTGCTGTCTGAAAAGAAATAAAAGCTGTAAAAAAGTGAGGCACCTATTAAATGTTTATACATATGTGCAAAACAGAAGTGAAACTGTTTCAGTAAAGGTTGGTCTTGTTCATGATGCTCAGGAATTCCTGCTCATTCACTTGCCCGTCCCCATCTCTGTCCGCTTCGTTGATCATTTCCTGGAAGATATTTGTGTTCAGGAATCAGAGGCAGGTTAGACTGGATTAGGATTAGCAGATTAATTCAGAATTAGAACAACTTTTTAGTACATTGCATTGGAGGGGGTCTCCCCTTAAGGAGCCTTCTCTTCTCCAGGCTGAACCAGCCCAGCTCTTTTCAGCCTGTCTTCCCAGCAGAGGTGCTCCAGCCCTCATGAAGATCAGTGATCCCCAATCCCTGCCTAACAGGAGCTCTTCCATTCCTGCCAGGAAGGGCAGATTTTCCTAACAATTCCTTTAGAGGACAGCAGCTAAACCTGAGCGGCTGCTGCCTCTGCCTGGAAGCTGACCCTGAGCTTCCCTCCCTCACTGAGATAATTCCCATTCAAACAAACCTGCAGCTCCTCATCCGTGAGATTCTCCCCCAGTTCTTTGGCGACACATCTAAGGTTTTTGAGAGAGATTTTACCAGTTTCATCGTCATCAAAGAGTTTGAAGACTTTGAGAATCTCCTCTTTGGAATCTTTTTCAACCTTAAAGAAGGAAGAATAAGTAGTTATTATGTGGTAGGTAACACTTGATATAAAGACAAGCATTAGACTAAGAAACTCTCTGAAGAGCAAATTTAACCAAGCCCAGCCAGAAGGAGAAAAGGCGAAGGGTTCCTGAACCAGGAATTCAGGGAATGCGTTTTCTTTCATAGCTGGCCAGATGTCCCTGGGATTCCGCTTTTGGGATCTTCCATTGTTAAATATCTGGGTTTATTCAATATGTTTTAAGAACTGCTCCACCACTCTCAGAAGTGGTTCTTAAAGTCATGTACCATTTTCTGTGTTATCACTCTCAAGAAGCCGCTGAAGCTGATTTTTCCTGTTCTTTCCTTATCGATATCTGATACCATTTTCTTGATCTCTTCTCTTCTAGGTTCATACCCAAGTGCTCTCATGGCCACCTGTGAAGACAAAAACCAATTATAAATCATAGAAAACTCTAAACAGAACCACAGGAGAAAGGGGGAAAAGTTGAACTTTACCAAGTTGAAACCCAAGTCTTATGTCCCCAGAAAAACCGTATCCATCACCCCCAGCTCAGAACTGGTGAGACTCTGGAGGACAAAGCTCTATAACAGAGCCTTGGAGAAGTGTTTTCTCTGATAAAATGTGGATTTCTTCTTACAAAAGCCTATTTTGGTAAATGCTTTGTATAATTGTTGTGATGGGCACTCCAAGAGTGCCACTGCCATTCATATGTTGAAGGAAAAATCCCAGATTGTCCCAGAGGACTGTGGAGAGCCATTTCCAAGGCTGCTGGAAAACTGAATGCTATGCCATTCCTGTCAGGGGCATTGCTACCAGTGTTCCCTTTGCAATGAGAAACAAGACACAGAGCAATTGTAACAGTGATAATAAAGCTTATTTCGGGGCCTGCTGTAAGCAAGATACACGTGGTGTAGCAGCAGGACAGAGCTACAATTCAAAGAGACAAACGGACCTGTTGACAACAGCGTTTTAAGCCGGGGGGATCTCTCCCGTTTAAGGACGCTTAGGTGTTGATGCCCCTATTATTCATACCCTCAGCAGAGCTGTGCTTTAAGCACTAGGCACATTCTTACCTTTAGGTCCTTAACATCCACGTACCCATCGCCGTCCGTGTCCAACAAGTCGAAAGCTTCTCGGATATCCCACTTCTGCTCCTCGGTGAGCTCCAGCTTGGGGTTCCCTTTCTTCCCCTGGGACGCGCCTCCCTGCGAGGGCTTCGGCAAGCTGGAAGCCTTGGCGTAGCAACACAAGAGCAAAGAGGGTCAGGCAGCTCCGCGCCGTCCCGGGAAGGGGGGGGGGGGGGAGACCCGCAGGGCAGTGGCAGCCTCAACCCCCAGCGCGGCCGCGGCACCGGGAAGCCGGACCGGGCAGGGCTTGAGGCGGCTCCCGGGCAGGACCGGGCCGGGCCGCTCTCACCATCCCTGTGGCCGCTTCCCTCCGGTCCCGGCAGCTGCGCTTTCTCATTGGCTAATGCCCCACGCCGCTGCCATGGCAACCCTTAGGCAACCCTCCCAAAGGTGCTTGGACAATTGCTATTGGCCAACAGGTGGCTGGGGCGGGTCGAAGAGGTGACTGACGGGGGAGGGAAGAGCCTCTCCCCTTTCTGTCAACGCGATTGGCCCCAGGGAAGAGGCCGCTGGCCAATCAGCGAGCGATAGGCACCTAACGCGATGCTCAGCCCAGAGCGCGCGGGAGGAGAAGTGGCGGGAGTTGGCGAGGTGGGCGGGGTCTGCTGGAAGCGTCTGCGCTGATTGGTGGGCGTGGAGGGATGGGCGGAGCCAGACCGGGCGTGAGGGCGGGCGGGGGAGGGTGTGAACGGTGCCGGTGTGGTGAGTGGGGTAGGGTCGGTGTGAGGGGTCCTGGAAGTGCCGTGGGGGGCCTGGGGGCTCAGAGGGGCGGGATGGAGGGAACAGAGCCCGCAGGGGAAGGGGAAGGGGAAGTGGAAGTGGAAGTGGCAGGGGCAGGGGCAGGGGCAGGGATAGGTTGGTGAGGACTGTGGAGCTGAGGGGGCTGAAGGTGAATGAACATGGCGTCGGGTGTGTGGGGAGGGAAGCTGAGGGAGGCCGCAGGGCTGTGAGGAGGGCTGTGGCTTAGGGAAGGGTGAGGGGTGTGTGGAAGGGCAGGCTGGGTGCAAAGAAGGTGGGGGTTATGTGAGGAGGTGGGGGTAAAAGGGTAGCTTGTGAGTGTGTGGAGTGGGCAGCTGGGGCCTGAGGTGCTGGGGGTAAGGGCTGAGGGGTGAGGAAGGGGGTGAAGGGAGCCGGGGTGGGAGAGACTGGCTGTGCTGTGTCTGCAGCTGTGGAACAGGTGGGTTTGGTGCTGCTGAAATGCTTGAGCTCCAGTTTGTTGTTCTTGAACAACCGTATATCTGAAGAGGACATTGCCAAAACCTGAAGTTGCATTTGTGTTGTTTGGGGCGTAAATATTAAGACTTAAAGGAAGTTTGTGTAGCTGACGCAAGCATTTAAAAGAAGATGTTGCCTTTGTTATAAAGGTGGTTTATGATATTAAAAGTATGCCTTTGAGAAAGCTGCTTCATGTCACTGTTACTCTTGTACTGCTTATTTTTCTCAGTAGGGCAGGGAGAGTTATTTCTTCTCATGCTTCTGCTTTAGTGCAGTGGCTTCAAACCTTGATTTCTATAACTAGAAACATGTTAAAAAGTGTTGTAATGAAATAATCCTCTCCTTTCTTAAAGGAATCGGGTTGAGAGTGAATCACCTGAGAAATGGCCACACGCCTCAGATCGGTGAGTTGAGGATTTAAATGATGCTTTATGAAGATTTGTCTTGCAGAAACATTTTCATAGATACTTCTGAGTGTTGGAAGACATGAGACTATTCCTGCATTAGTAGAGCTACTGGCAGGGAAAATGGGATTTTTCTAATGTATCATTTGCTGTTAGTTCCAAAGAGTTCCAGGAATGCTTCAGCCTCCAGAGTGCACCTGCAGCTTTGTCAGTGCCAGATCAGTAGGGCTGGAGTTTATTTACTCTAGGAACACTTGTACATGCTTTATGACATACTCCTTGTTATAAAAGCCCAGCTGAGGTCCCTGAGATTTAGCACACGCCATTGTAACTTCTCTGTAGTTACTGCATTGTGTACAGGAAGTTAGAACATGGAAAGAGTACCATTTTGCTTAGCTCAGAAAGGTGTTTGGACATTGCTCTTAGGAGTACAATATACTCAGCTGCTCTGTTGCGTTACCCATGGCTCTTGCTTATAGAGACATTTCTACCTAGTGAACTATTTTCTTATGAATCCATATGAAGCTTACAGAGGACCAGTGAATCTCTGATAGTTAGGAAACAAACAGAAAACCCAATGTAGTATCCTGGTGGAGTGTGAGCAAGCTGTCATCTCTTCACAGCACAACATTAGATAGGTAGTAATTCATATCCTAAACCCTGTATAATCCCGTATAGCTTGTCCTTCTACCTGCTCATATATCCAGGTGCCAGCTCCGTTAGCTGCAGTTACACTGACTCTGGTCATTGAGTTGGTTCATTTGGTCCTTTCCCAAGAGGTGTGTGCACTAGATTGTGTATCTTAAAAGTGCACTAAAGGTTATCTAAATACCCTGCTGTACATCACCGGTTAGAATACTGCTAGTGTAGCTGAGGGAGTGGAAAACTATCATTCAGAAGCACCTGGATGGTCTCACTTGTACTGGCAGAAAATGATTCTGATAGTTAGGGCTAGAGGGCGTTGTTCTGCCACTGTCGAACACTGTTCAGCACGTTCAAGTGTGATGCACGGCTCCGGTGCTCTCAGTTGGAATCGTAGAATTGGACTGGTTTGGGATGGAAGGAGCCTTAGAAGAAAGGACACAGGGGACGCAAGTAGAAATACTGATGGAATGGAGTGACTGCCTCTGAAGAAGATATACCTGGGAGAAGGCACTGCAGAGGAGTGTGACTGACTTTAGAGAATCAGGGAGCTGAAGAGTAAAGCCTGTGCAAAACTGATGTAGTGGAAGAGTGAGCTGCAGAGGGTCCTTAAACTCACATATGCTTTCTCTGTTTGTTCTTTTACAACTATCAAATCCACACAGCTTTGCCCAGCCCGTTAGAACTTTATTTTAATGATTTGAATCATATTGTACTTTGCATGCACCATTCTAAATATAACTGGTTATCCTTTAATGTGACTGAGCAGCAGTGCTGTGCTTCTCTAATTTCTGCTGTGGGTAATTGACACTTTGCAGTGGAACCTTTGTTTAAGGATGTAGCACTTGGAAACTTCTGAGTAGCTGTTGTTTTTGTGTGGGTTAAAAATCCCTTCAGCCTGATAGTGTAACTGCAGAGGTGGGGCTTTGTGTAGCAACAATAAGGAGCAAACCTATTTCCAACCAGGACAGAGCATTCTTTGTATGAAATCTTTCTCAGACTCATTGCTTGCATGTTCTGTGTTGGTGGTGAGGTCTTAGTTTCAGTTCAGTTACATGAGTGACCAGACTGGAATCTATTAGTAACTCTAGCCATGGATTTGAATAAGCTTGAAAGGAAAGAAGAACCAATGACTGACTGAGAAGGACAATCCTTGCCTTGACCTGTTTGCTTTCTCGGCTTGGAGAAACCTAAAGTTTCACATGGTCTGAAAATGGTTTTCTGCTTGCTAATGGTGATAGTTTTGGTGTTCTGAAGTATCTGCGCCATGTGGCTGAAGTAGATTGTTTGCTTTGCCACAGGGCAGAGTTTGTGGGAGCCATTCTTTCTTTTCTTCCCTACTGTGGGAGCCACTTGGTTATGAGGCAAAGTCATAGAATTATAGAACCCTGGAATAGTTAGGGTTGGAAAAGACCTCAAGATCATCTAGTTCCAACCCCCCTGCCATGGACAGGGACACCTCACACTAAACCAGGGCACCCAAGGCTTCGTCTAACCTGGCCTTGAACACTGCCAGGGATGGAGCACTCAAAACCTCCTTTGGCAACCCATTCCAGTGCCTCACCAGCCTAATAGGAAAGTATTTCTTCCTTATATCCAATCTAAACCTCTCCTGTTTAAGTTTGAGCCCATTACCCCTTGTCCTGTCACTACAGTCCCTAATGAAGAGTCTCTCCCCAGTATCCCTATAGGCCCCCTTTAGTTACTGCCAAAACAAACCAGCACATGAGCCATGTGGACCACTGGTGTGTCTGAAATTTTAAGCACAGACTGATTGAAGAGTCTTTTGATACCTAAATATAGACTCCTGTAATTAAACTAGACACTGATTAGTGCAAAATTCCAGCATATTAATTTCTCAGAGCAGTTTGCTTGTGCACTTTGGTGTATGTCTGTATGTTAAGGTGCTTTTCTCCCTGTCCCCACAGGCTGGTAAGAAATGTACTGTGATCGGCGGGTCTGGGTTCTTAGGCCAGCACATGGTGGACCAGCTCCTGGAGAAGGGTTATGCAGTCAACGTGTTTGATATTCAGAAGAGGTTTGACAATGACAGAGTGCAGTTCTTCCTGGGAGACCTCTGTGACAAAGAGGTACAGACCAATGACAGACGGTACATGGCACGGCAGAGAGAAGGGATGTGTGTTTAAATAAATGTTTCCTTGAGCAGCTTACTGAGCCTTGCCTGAGGCACCAAAACACCTGAAGGCATTACACAGGTTGTAAAGAGTGTGTGGATATGGCCTCCAGCCATGCCCTGGGAAGCCAGTAGCCAAAGCAGTTTTCAGACCTTCATCTAGAACATTTAAAGGACTTTACTTGAGGTCTTCTTGAAGCTGAAAAGAGCGGAACTTGTTTCTGTATCATGATTTGCATTACTTTTAGCTCACACATACAGTGTAATTACAGTCCCTGTTAGTAATGGTGTGTGGGTGCTATCCTGGCTAACCCCAGCTGCGTGAGAACAGCATAGTGCATCACTTCTAACAGGCAGCTGAGACCTCCTGCCTTAGCTCAGCCATGTATTGAGCCTTGGCAAAACATTTGTATGTGATGTGAGCAAGCATCTCCCCAGAAGGGTAAAGAGCCATGTCTCAGAGCTCTGTGCCAATCATCACCAATGCAGACAGTGCCATGGGGTACTGGTGCTGCTAAACCTGCTGCTTGCTGGGTTTTCTGACTCCTGTCTCCAGGTAATTTGGAGTCAGACCTGTGCTGAGACTACTGCAGGTTGTTAAGTCAAGGTAGCCTCTAGGTCTTAGAAAATTCCCAGGTTCTTCCCTGGGAAGGAAATATGTAGTGTGGTTTTGCCTAGCAAGAAGGAGAGGACATAGTGGAGATCCTGGATACTGATCCTGTTCAAGGTGCTCACCTTTATGGAGGGAACATGACTTGAAATTTAGTGGGAGTTTTTTCCATAAGAAAAAGTTTTATTTTCTTTTTTATTTTTTTCTTTGTTTTATTTTCTTCCTCTTTTTGCTTCCCCTGAGTGGTGCTGCTGTTGCTTCACTGCTGTCTCATGTGATGTCTCCCACAGGCTTTGCTCCCAGCTCTACAAGGTGTGTCAGTGGCATTTCACTGTGCGTCGCCAGCACCTTCAAGTGACAACAGGGAACTGTTTTATAAGGTGAACTTTATGGGAACCAAAGCTGTCATTGAAGCCTGCAAAGAAGCTGGAGTGCAGGTAAGGGAAGAAAAGCATATAGAGGCTATAAGGTGCTGATGTGACTTTATAACAGTTGCAGCATGAACCAATTTCAGTCTAGAGAGAGGGATAGAGGTCTCTTGAGATAACAAATACCTACTTGTTGTGTGGAAATTAGTAGAAGAGACTCAGCTCATCTCCTGCTTAGTGTCTGGTGTAAGCTCAGGCCATGTTTGCTAGAAAAAACCCACTCATGGCAATATTCCTGACTGCAGGAAAAGCATTCATTAAAATTTGTCCTACCAGACGTCTGGGAATCACCCACAGGAAATCACCCACAAGGGTGTTCTCTCATGCTGTAATAAGGGGATGGTTCTGAAGAGAGCTTTTCCAGTGCTGGAAGTGTTCATGGTATCTATTACCTACGTGAATTCTTTAACATATAATGAGAAGAAACACACTTGTGCCATAAGGCCAGTATAATTGGTTTAGAAAGTCATTTGCCAATGAAAGAAAGAGCCAGAGAAAACCAGTGCAAATGCTGCAGCGCTAACGTCTACAATTAACTGGTGTCTATCACCCAGGCCTCCCAGCCCAGAGTCTGTTATTTGCTGGGGTGGTTTCCCTCCACACATAATGAGCAGTTGTAGGAAATGGGCCATGGGGTGTTTTCCTTCAGGCTTAGTCTGAATTCTGTCAGAGTGAGGAGTTCCATCCTGTTGGAACTCTGTTGGATCTGGTCTTCTTTCTATTACAGTGTAGATCCTGTTTAAACCCACATGTTTCTGATTACTCCAAGACATCACTGACATTCTGGTTTTGGATCCACTAGTGTACAAAAACATCTAAAATAAGAATTCTTTTCTGATTTAATCTCTGTGATATTGTTACCATTGAGATGAGTGAATATACCTTAAAAACACTCATGTGTTAAGGGCTGAAATGTGCCAAGTGCGTGCTCTGATTTCCTGGAGATGTCTTGGATGCTAGTTGAAATGCTTCAATCTCCTTTAAGTAGCACTAAATAATTTAATTGAAAGAGTGGGAGTCTTCTTTCCTGCAGAAAAGGATCATCTCCTGCAAGTCCATGTTCTTCTACACTTAGTTTATCTCAGTTGATTAAACATTCTTACTTTATAAATAAGGACCCCTTTGTCTTGGGTTTTAAACAGCTATTTTCTTTTGCATCTCTTGCAGAGGCTGGTGTTAACCAGCAGTGCCAGTGTCGTTTTTGAGGGCACAGACATAAAAAATGGGTCAGAAGATCTCCCATATGCAAAAAAACCCATTGACTATTACACAGAGACAAAGATCCTCCAGGAGAAGGTATTTGTCCTAATACAAACAACACTGTTCTTCACAATGCTTAAAACTGCCTTTCTAAAAGTAGTAATGACATCTTTGGGGTGAAACACTGAAAGCATTACTGTTTATTTGGGTTGTTCTTGGATTTTTAGTGGAAAATGCAGCAGCTGTTAAAAGTAAGTAGAACACAGCATTTGCAAACTCCTAGTAGAATTAAATCATCTTCAAAGATGCCTGGCTAAATGTGCTTAGCACTTGGTGCGGCAGGAAGGTGCGATCACACCCCTCTTGAATCGGAGGCCTGTGATGGAAATCATTCACTGATGGATGAAAGATAGAATTGCTCAGTGTCCTTCTTTTCTCCAGTAGGCAGAAGGAACTTTCAAAGCTCCCCTGATTTCTGTGGTGTTAAATGAGAGAGGTGAGGAGTCTCCTTCCTTTGTCTATCAGTTCATGAAGCATTCAGTAATGAGGACAGATTTTTGTCTGGTTTTCTCATTCAAGAGAGGTGGGAGAAGAAATGGGAACAAAGGAAGGATCACTTACAAAGAAATGGAAGGACTGCTTCTTCCACTGATGCCTTTTCAAGGAGATGGGGGAACACCCACCCCTTAGTGATGATCTGGGAATGTATTATGAAGCTGTATTTTTCTTCTCAACCTTTCTCTCCTGATCTGGTTTTCTCTCCTTTCTTACAGGAAGTGCTCAGCGCAAATGACCCAGGCAACAACTTCCTCACTACTGCTATTCGTCCCCATGGGATATTTGGTCCTAGAGACCCTCAGCTGGTTCCCATCCTCATTGAAGCAGCTAAGAGTGGCAAGATGAAGTTCATCATTGGGTGAGGAAGGCTCAGTCCTTTAATAGCTTTTGTTAAAATTGATGCTCAACCTACAAAGCCTTTTTGGAAAGGAATAATATTAAATCTGTTATTCCATTAAAGCTGCTGTTGTGGCATGGAAAGGAGTTGGGGGGGGGATGTGAGTTGATTTATCACTTGTAATTCAGGATTCTCTTTTACACAGTCCTTTTGNCCTTTAATAGCTTTTGTTAAAATTGATGCTCAACCTACAAAGCCTTTTTGGAAAGGAATAATATTAAATCTGTTATTCCATTAAAGCTGCTGTTGTGGCATGGAAAGGAGTTGGGGGGGGGGATGTGAGTTGATTTATCACTTGTAATTCAGGATTCTCTTTTACACAGTCCTTTTGTGTCAGACACTCCTGCACTCAGGTAAGTGTTCATAGTGCAAAAAGACTGTCAGTGGGGACAGCTGATGTAGCTTGAGCTGCTTTGTATTGTCTAAAGAGCTGTCTTTTTAAATATGAGAGAGCTCAGATTAGTTGCTGTTAATTTAATTAATACACCCTTCTGTTAGCAATTAAAAGGCCTCTATGGCAGTGTTTGAATATCTCTGCTTGTAAGATCAAAGGTATTTGCCTTATTATTAAGCCTGGCAGAACTTCTAGCTGAAAGTTTAGACCAAGAAATAGTTCAAGCTACTACTGAGGATATTTTTATTGATTGTATTATGCTCTTGAGAAGAAATATGCTCTTTAATCTATAATAGACTTGTAATACATGAAAGGAGGTAGTTTGCATGTATATGTGGAGCCATGAATATGTGCTTGGGGTGGAAGGAAGGGAATAGGTTTGTGTGGGTTTTGGTGTTGGATTCTAGGGTGGGGTTGGTTTTCGTTCTTCCACAGAGCTCAATTCTGAATTGATCTCTTAGATTGCTCTGAGAGAAGCAAACCTACACAAACTCAAGGTTTCCACTTTGTGCAAGTCTGCATTCTCTTCCAGCTCAAACCTGCATTCCTCATTTGAGTATTCCTACAGCTACAGCCTGTACATCCCTTCCAAGAAATGCAATCCCTTCCATGAATGCAGGAAATGAAAATCACTCTTTCTCAAAATGCTGGATTGCAGCAATACTGGTTTATGGCCAAATGAGTGATGGTTTTGTAGCAAACTGTTGGTTTGATGTAGCCAGGCTCTTGAAAGTGATGTGCAGATTCACTTTCTGTACCTGGGTAGAAACACAGTGGTAGAAATTTCTTTCAGCCAGGGCTGAAGTTGGCTCATTGAGGGAGCCAAGAAATTCATAATTGAATGCTTGTCCTTAAGTGACTCTGTCTGTGCTGGTTTCTGTTCTCTGCTCTCTATCTGTTCTGCTCCTTTGAATCACTCTGATCCTGTAGGATCTGCAACACCTAAAAACCTGGTTAACTTATGAGGTTTAGAACTGGTACTGTTACAGGAACATAAAGTGGGAGACAAGAGCTGAGCCAATAACAGCCTTTCCTATCTCTAAAACCATATGCAGTGATTTCATCTCTCTGACATGGTATAGCCTGAAGTTGCAGTGTAAGAAATTGGGGGAAGAAACTTGGAACAAATATACCTTGTGGGGAAGTCCTTCCTTTGGCAGACTTTTAGCCTAACTTGCCTTGGGGCTAATCTTCTTCCTTTTGTCTGTGCAGGGATGGAAAGAACTTGGTAGATTTCACCTATGTGGAAAATGTGGTCCATGGACACATCCTGGCTGCAGAAAATCTTCAGAAAGGCTCTCCCCTGTGTGGGAAGGTGAGGAAGGAACCTGGGGAGGGGAGTGGGTGTCCCTCAGACAACCTTCATTTGCAAGCCAGGCACTGGCTTTGTGTGTCTGCTCTGTAATTCATGCCACTGTTTATCCTGAACCTCTGTTGAGATGAGTGGAACCAGCACACAAATGGGTCAGGGTTTTTCTGTCTTTGGCTATAATGAATGGTTGTCCATGTGGTGACCATTACATCCAACCACATGGGCAAAGATGTAGGACTATACTTTAATTTTATGCTATAAAACTCCTTGTGAAAGGAAATCCAGGCAGAACTGTGGGCAGCCAAGATGTGTGCATGATAAACATAGTTATTTAGCTTTTACAATAGAGTTCAAAGCAGGAGAAACTTTTCTAGATCCCCATGGCACTGCCATGCTCTGATTTACGTACTTTAATGTGTTTGCATTGTGCTGTGTCATTCAGTTTGACCATTTACAAGTGTCAGCAGTAGCTGCTTTCCTTAGCCAAGGAGGGGTTCATCACTTTCCATGCAGAGGTGGTGAGCACAAAGCAGTTTCTCATGGTCTCAGGGATATCAGTTCTTCTCAGCATGAGCATGAGATGGGCCATCAGAGAGACCAGTTTGGGAAAACCACAATGATTTTATCACTTGGCTTTTTGTCTTCCTCTCTTCCAGGCATTTCATATAACAAATGATGAACCAATTCCTTTCTGGGCTTTCATGTCCCGTATCTTGACTGGCTTGAACTACGATGCTCCCAAGTACCACATTCCCTACTGGCTGGCATATTACCTGGCCCTGGTCCTGTCTCTGGTGCTGTGGCTCCTGAGTCCACTGGTCACCATCAAGGCCACATTCACCCCTATGCGAGTGGCATTAGCTGGAACCTTCCACTACTACAGCTGTGACCGGGCTAAAAGAGCCATGGGCTACACACCAGTGGTGAGCCTGAATGAAGCAATAGAGAGGACTGTGCAGAGCTACCCTCATCTGCGCCGGGCCAAGGCCTGAGGAGCCCTACAGTGATTCTTTTCTACTTGATTTTCAGAATTGCTTTGACATCTTAACATGAACAATGAGCCAAATCTCACTAATTCTCTGGAACAGAGTCCAGAGAAGTCCTTCCTCCCTCTCACTATTATCCTATCTGGGTTGAAATGAAAGCTCCTGTAGGAGCTGTGCTAACAGTTCTTCTCTTTGATGTGACTTCTTGTTTTGAAACAAGAAGCTGAACCCTCTGGACTATGAATAAACACTCTGCCGTGCCCTCTTCAGTCCCAGCCCAGCACATCAGCATTCCTCTCTCCACCCTTGTCCTCTGTTTTGTTGCTCTGGCGATCACAGCCACCTCTTCTCAATGAAGTACTTCCCACCACTGGTTCCTCTGTGGTTTAGCTTTTTCCTATATAAGAGCAATGAAAGAAAGGCCACCAAAAAGGAGTCCTGCCACCACCTCTTAAATCATTGAAGCTAACTTTTTTATTCCCTCCCTGACTGATGGGTGATTTGACTTCTAAGATATCATGAGGAAACCTGGGAACAGGCATGCGGGGCCTGTCTTTGTAAGGAAGCATTTGCCTTTCTGCAGGAGCCTGTTTCTGTTCAAAAAGAACCCAAATAAATCAAGAAGAGATCAACTCCTAATTTTGTGTTCCATCTTTGAAAGGGCATATCCCATTCTGATCATCTCAGCACAGATAGGTTTTCAGTCATTCCATTGGAAGGGGGCATAAGTCTTTGCTGGGGCTGTCATCAGTCAGCTTGCACTATTGCACTATCAGTCACTTGTTTCCCACAAGAGCTGCATTGGGTGGAAGATCCTCCTGCACAAAGCTCTCCTCTTGTCTGACATGCTATTGCTGGTAATGGTGGGGTTTGTTGCTTTGACCACTTCAAAAGAAGCTCATTTCCACAAGAAGATGGTTCTCATAATACTGTGTTCAGCAAGCTGTTTAGTTTGACCTGTACTAAGTATACTTCACCCTATAATCTTTCTAAGTGCTTCGGTTTTGTTTTTAACTGAAGAGTCTAGGTTAGAGTTGGAACTTGCCTCTGTGCTTCCCCAGGAGTTCGAGTGTTTCAGATTTCAGAAGTATGGGAAGTGCCTCACTCAATGAGCCTTAACCTCATCTGGAAGCTCAATATGCTTCTGGTGTCCTCAAAAATGAGCTTTATTTTGACTTCTGTCTGCTCTCTGGGGAGTTTTATGTTGGGCCTTTTATTCTAGACACTTACCTGTTGCTTTACCAGGTAACCAGTCTTACTAACCTTTGTCTTGCTGGATCCTGAAGTTAATATGAGCCAGTTCACACAGTTCTGGTTTGCACTGCTCACACACGTGGCCTTTTCATTGTTCCTTCCCTTCCATCCAAGCTTCTAGAGTTAGTTAATGCTTGAATTCTGGAGTGCAAAGAACAAGCCCTATGGCTGCTACTTTTCCCTAATCTGCTTGTGTTGTCCCACATCCCATTTCAGTGGGACACTGCTGCTGCTTTCAAAGAGCTAAGTTGTGTTAACCTCTGTGATCCATCCATGTGCCAGCACAAATTCAGTGTCAGTGGAAGGACCCTTTCTTCACTCACTGGTTCTGTACCAGTGCGTACCAGCGCCCCATCTATATATAGGCAGTGACATAGGAAAAGAACTGTTGGGGCTCGTGGTGCACAGCAGAGAACTTCAGCTCCTCATCTGTGAAGCAGGAATGATGCTGCCCTCACACAGAGCTGATGAGAGAATAAGTTTGTGCTGAAGTGATTGGAGCAAACACTACTACTGCTACAGGTCTATCGTACAAAAACAGGTAAAAGCACATTCTGGCCTCTAGATGGCATTTCCCAGTTAGATCTGCCATACAGCTTCAGCCAGGCTCAAAATGTCTGTATCTGATGTCAGACACAGTTGCAGTGAGAGTTACTCATCTCCCCTCATCTGTGGAGGACTGTCAAGGTAAGAGGTGAAGATACCAACCACAAGGTGCTTGGTGGCAACCAGCATGGCTTCACTAGGGGGAAATCCTGCCTGACCAATTTGGTGGCCTTCTATGATGGGGCTACAGAACTGATGGACAGGGGTAGAGCAGTTGATGGCATCTACCTGGACTTGTGGTCGATGAGAACATGAACATGAGCCGGCTGCAGTGTGCGCTTGCAGCCCAGAAAGCAGCCGTATCCTGGGCTGCATCCAAAGGAGCGTGACCAGCAGGTCCAGAGAGGTGATCCTGCCCCTCTGTTCTGCTCTCGGGAGACCTCACCTGGAGCATTGTGTGCAGTTCTGGTGTCCTCAGCATAAAAAGGACATGGAGCTGTTGGAACAAGTCCAGAGGAGGCCACGAGGATGAGCAGGGACTGGAGCATCTCCGGTATGGAAACAGGCTGGGAAAGTTGGGGCTGTTCAGCCTGGGGAAGAGAAGGCTGTGTGGAGACCTCCTAGCAGCCTTCCAGTATCTGAAGGGGGCCTATAGGGATGCTGGGGAAGGACTCTTCATTAGGGACTGTAGTGACAGGACAAGGGGTAACAGGTTCAAAGTGAAACGGGAGGTTTAGATTGGATGTAAGGAAGAAATTCTTTCCTGTGAGGGTGTTGAGGCACTGGAATGGGTTGGCCAAGGAGGTTGTGAGTGCTCCGTCTGTGGCAGTGTTCAAGGCCAGGTTGGATGAAGCCTTGGGTGCCATGGTTTAGTGTGAGGTGTCCCTGCTTATGGCAGGGGGGTTGGAAGTGGATGGTCTTAAGGTCCTTTCCAACCCTAACTGTTCTATGATTCTAAGGCACCACAGAAACAAGAGGCACTGGAAGGGCAGGTCTCCTGATATGGAGCAGCAGCTCCATGGGTTCTCTCACATGTCTGGTTCATCCAAGAAGGGTAAACCAGAGGTTTTGCTTGCATGGGGGCAAGCAGTTCCCAGAGCTGGGCATGGGAAGGGGCATTGCATCATGCTGAAGTCTGTTTGACTTGGTACTCCCTATGTAATTAGGTCAGTTCCCAGAATTTATTCTGGCAGGCTCACTGCCTTCTGTTTTCCAAACTAGGAGTAAACAAGCCTTATTGCTGTGGTGGAGCCTGGCTGTGCTCTGCCTGTATCCCCTGGCCACAACATAGAAGGAGCCTTGCTTTATCCGTAGCTTCCTCTATCCCTGATCCAGCCTCCTTCTTTCAACTCATGTTCTCATCCTAATAAGCATCTGCATAAGTCGCATCTTGTGTTTTCTGGGCAAGCCAAAGAGATTGTTCTGTGCTTTCCTGCCTGTGGTTTATTCATCCTGCCACCTCTTCACAACCTTTATCTTTGTGTGTGTGTGAGCAGGCAAGTGTGCAGGAGCTGCAGAGCAAAACTGCCATTATCAGCATCTCCTTCCAAATACCTAGGGGCAGATGCAGTCTGTTGTTCTAGTAATGCTCAGCAGGAGCTGCTGAAGACTTCAAAGACTTTCCTATAGTGCTCTTGACAAACTTCTTATCTCTCACTTTGCTTTCCAGGCTGCTTCTTGCTGCAGCTCCTGGTTTTGCTGACCTGAGACTGGTTTTGGTTTGACAAGCAGTGGGAGAGATAAAGAAGATATCTTCTATTGCTTACCCTAGAGAAAGAGAAGAGAGGAATGAAAGTGCTTTTTTAGGTGGAGTTAAGGTAACCAAGAAGCCCACATTCCCCCTTACAGAGAGGCTGACTTAAGTCAAGCCTGAGGTAAATAAATAGGAGGCTTTAGGTGGAGGATAAAAGCCAGGTTGGACAGGGCTTGGAGCAGCCTGCTCTAGAGTCCCTGCCCACGTCAGGGAGTTGGAACTGGATGAGCTTTAAGGTCCGTTCCAACACAAACCCGTCTGTGTGTGTGAAGTTACATTGTGGAAGCTCAGCATCTCCAGAGACTTCCAGCATGACTGCGTGTGCTGCATGGCAGCTGCTCAGACAGCCCTCTGAAGGTGTGGAGAGGGCCCATTTGGCTCAGTAGGTCCTCACGCAGGTACTCAGATGTGCTGATATGGTGATCCCCAAGCACCAGGAGGAGCTTCCACACCCTTCAGCACTGCAGAGCCAAACATGGCACAAGTGGGCTGGGCCCTGCTCCGTTTACTGAGTTTCACTAGGGCTTGTGCAAGCCTTTGGCAACTGCCAGCTACACAGATGTAAGTGATGGTGCAACTCGGTGCTTATTATAGGAGAAGGAAAGCAAGTTGTTTGCCTGCAAGCCTGGAGGAAGCTTGCTGAGCTGGTGATGAGAAATAAATAAGCATCTCCCTGCTTGCAGCAGGGCATGTTTGTGGTGTTTCTGTTACCTGATTGCACATGTTGCTTTGCTGCCTTTGCAACGCCATCAGCCTGGCACTGAGCCGTGGCCGCTCTTCTGTCCTGCCTCTGCTGACAAGCTGGTTTTGTCTCAGTGCTGAGAGCTCCTGACCTCCTATGCAGGTGTGTCTTCATGACCATGGGTGAGATTAGTGTATTCTAGCACTAAACAGTCCAGGGTCTACGATTCTGTTCTGCTACCTGCTATTAGGAAGGTGAGGTCTGGCGTTTTGGCAGTGCTTTGCAGTGACAGCTCATGAAAAACCAGTTTGATTCCCTTGTAACAAATGGGTGTAGTGGTTTTACACCCTTCTACTCATCACAGCTCTGCTCAGTTTCTACTGGAGCTTCAGTTTTCTGTCACCTTGGCAAAGGCCCACAGCACTGATGGGTTAGTCACCTTCCTTCCACCTTCAGCACAAGGATGGGGGACAGAGTTACACTGAGAACACGTTATTGAATAAACAAGAAACATTCCAATGGAGCTCAGTGCTCTTGGAGGGTGGTGATCAACTTCTCATGACTAGAAGACAGTAACAAAAATGTAGGGATAGTAGTAGCTGAATCCAAGCTGGTCAGGGAGACTCTCTGTCTCTGTGGTAGGAATGACAAGAATTGCTGTGCTACTCAGTGCAACCACCTTCCCCTGACATTGGCTGCCTGGCCTGGGAGTTGAGCAGGTTCCTACCTCACAGGCATCACTGTTTGTAAAGGTATGTGCACTGCACCCCTGGAGAGGAATGTAACTGCAGAATTACACAGGCTGGTTTTAAATGGGCTGCTCTGGAAGCGGTAGCAGTGTGTCTGTGGCAGAAAAGAGCTCAGAGCAGGCTGCTGTACCCAGCAAGAAGAGACTACAGTAGAGGCATCACTGCAGCTCACAGCCAGCATGACCTGCTTCTGCTGAGCTGCGGGATTCCCTCTGGGACAGCCTCTGGACTCAAAGGAGTTTAAAGCTCCTCTGTTGAATGCAGTGTTCAAACCCCAGCCTCAAACAGAAGCGCTCTTGTAGGAAACTGTCTGGTTTGCAGGTCAGTCCTCAATTTTTCTGTTTATTTCTTGAGGCAAGTACTTGCAATGATCTCTTCTGGGCAGTTCTTGTGGTGAAGTCACTTCTGTTTCTTCTTTACTTATTTATGTACCTAAACAGAGCCCTTTAAGCCGTTTGCTGTTCCACCTTCTGTCCTACCTGCAAGTGGTTTCTGTGGCTGCAGCTTCCTTGTGTGATGCAATTCTCATGTCTCACTGATCCCAAATTATCTGCTTTGTGCTGCACTAAGAATGTAAGAGACAAACAGCAGTGAAACAAGCATCAAGCAGTGCTGATGGTGAAACAGCTTTATGAGGTGCTTGTGCTTTTCTTGTGAAGGAGATTCGGGGAGAATCCATTTCCTGGTGAAGTTGGATGCTCCAGGCTCATGGCTGGGGCAGGAAACTAGATCTGCTTGGGTGGTTCAAGACAGACCCTCTTGCTTTTAACCTGGTACAGAGGAAGCAAATGCCCCTCTTGGATTCTGCTCCTGGACTGAGGAAGTCAAGGGTTTGCTCCAGAGGTGTGCATGTTGGCTGTGCTGTCTCCAGATGAGGCTGGTCCTGCCAGGGGGACTGAGTTTGGTGGCTTTCTCCTGAAGCCTGGTGAATTTGTCACTGTTTAACCTGTAGCTGCTACCTGGAAATGCTGCTACTTCTTGCGGTGGTAAGAGTTACTGTTTTGCTAACTTCAGAGTGGTATCAGACTGTAGCAGAAAGGCCCAGTTTCATTCCCACTTCACATACACCTGCACACACACTGTGTATTGAATGGACTCATAGAATCCCGGACCTTACCGGGTTGGTAAGGGACCTTAAAGCTCATCCAGTCCCACCCCCCTGCCACAGGCAGAGACCTCTTTCACTGGAGCAGCTTGCTCCAAGCCCCCGTCTCCAACCTGGCCTTGAACACTGCCAGGGATGGGGCAGCCACAGCTTCTCTGGGCACCCTGTGCCAGCGCCTCAGCACCCTCACAGGGAAGAGCTTCTGCTCAGAGCTCATCTCAGTCTCCCCTCTGGCAGGTTAAAGCCATTCCCCTTGTCCTGTCCCTACAGGCCCTTGTCCAGAGCCCCTCTCCATGTTTCCTGTAGCCCCTTTAGGCACTGGAGCTGCTCTAAGGTCTCCCNCTGGCAGGTTCATTCCCCTTGTCCTGTCCCTACAGGCCCTTGTCCAGAGCCCCTCTCCATGTTTCCTGTAGCCCCTTTAGGCACTGGAGCTGCTCTAAGGTCTCCCCTCAAGGAGCCTTCTCTTCTCCAAGCTGAACATAAATCTGGAGTCTTTATCCCAAGCCTCTTCTGGAAGCTGAGAGAGATGATGCTCCTGATCTGATTGTCTCAGTTAAGTGCCTAAAGTGAACTGACTTCCCCTACAGACTGACTGGATGTCACCTTTACCTCTGCTCTGGAGGTACCTCATGGTGCTGTGTTTTGGTGGTCCTGTGATGTGGGGCTCTCCCAGGTCTGCTGCTTGCTGCAAAAACCCTCCTGCCTCTGGCCACTGCTGTGGGTTTGAAATGCCATGTCATTAAAACCTGAACATGCTTCTGTAACTAGGAGGAAGCAAACCACCCATAAGGGTTTCTGTGCCTGCTGGTGTGAGTGACATCCAGCTATAGTTTGGAAAGAGTGGTTTATCTAAGGGCTTAATTGGGATAAACCCACAAAAGCTTGTTTGGGATTGATTGTCTTGAACTGCTCAAACTGCTGTGCACCACATATGTTCTTGCTGAGCTCTGTTTGCAGAATGGGAGGACTGTGAGATGTGGTGAAGATAAGCTGTCTGCATGGTTGGCTGTGGTTCTTGTCAACTGAGCAAAGCTTATGAAAAACCTTTTCTACCAAGGGTTAAAGAAAAGGAAAAGGAAAGTGTGTTCCTGTTCTACTCTCCTCACTGGGAAATAAGGCAAAGCTGTGGTTTACTTGTATACTGACATGCATATGCATATACAGCTTGTATCCTTTGTTATCTACTGTCCCTGACTCTTTGGTGTTACCCTAGTCCATGTGAGGAAGGTAGAAGATCCCTTTCAATGTTCTGCCAGCTCTGGAAGACAACTGTTCTCGAGGCTTCCTCTTTCCAGGCTTCTTGAAGTACTCTCTCTTGGGACACCCACTCCCTGAGAGGCCTGCGATGTTCATTCTGTCCTTGGAACATCCACTTCTGCTCCTCTTTGGCAGCGCTTATGCTGGAAGAGCTTCCCAGATTTACTCTTTCTGTAGAAGCAGTGTTTGACAGCCATCTGCTAAATGGTGGCAAGGGTGCAGTGTTTGAGGGATGTGTTGTTGCCCTTGGTGATCCTCCTGTGCAGACCTTGAGTCTCTGAGATGCGTGAGCTTGATTCTCCTGGCAATGATATTGCTGCAAATGAAAGCATCTCCCCTGAAATGAAGGGTGACACTGCTTCAAAACAGGCAGAAGAGAGACAACTGCTGGGTAGGTCTTGGGTTTAGTCACAAGGATAAGCTGGTACCTTCCATGCAAGGCAGCAGCTGAAGCACAGGCATTGCCACAGTGGAGCAGTGCACTGCCAGGAGACACGGGTACCTCTGCACTGAAAGACCATGCAGGTAAGGGGAAGAAGCTGTGCTGCTGCCCTTCCCCAGGGCTGCATTAACCACTGGATCATGGCTTCTTAAACATACCTCATTGAAATGGGAAATAAGCTAAGAGGGGAGTGGATATAGCAGAATAAAATCCCTTTTATTCCAGTGTAAACTGTCCATGTGTGGCAGCTGTAGCAGTGTCATAGTTTTCTGTTGTCTTTCCCAGGTAAGCCTTAACTCTCCTCTTGCTTTACTCCCAAGAAGCTGAACGTAGCTGGTGTGACATATAGCAGTGAGTAGATGAATCATGTCCTTCACACAAGTGCTGCTGTGCAACAGCCTTGCTGCATTAGCCAGCAGCTGAAATTACCCAGGCAGTGTTTGCACCAGAAAACTGTGGGTACATGAAGTGAACTAAAATGTCTCCTTTTGCCCCTTCTCTCAGGAGCATCGCTGCAGGATAAGGACAGTATGGAGAACCCCCTGTGGGACTGATACAGGTTTCAGACTGGAGCAGCAAAGGAACTGATTCCTGAAGCAGAGGAAGGCCGTGCCAGGTCAGTGCTGGGACAGCAGGGCTTCAGGTGGCGTCAGGAGGCTGGAGAGTGAGGAAACTTTAGAGAGTTGATCTGACAAGGTTTGCATGGTGGTTCACATGGAGGAGAAGAGTCTTTTCTCTGTATCTCACCAGACTACATGCTGTGCTGCGTGTCTTTCAACTCACTCACCCAAGTTGTTGTGAAGGAGCTGCCAGCTTGGAAATAGGTTCTCTGCTACTCTCCCTTGCCACCACACCCCTGACCATGACCTGTCTTAGGAAGTTGTGTACATATGCTTGGGCCTGTATCTTCCATCTAATAACAAAATGTTACTTCATGCTGCACATCTCTCGTCTTAGTTAACTAGAACAGCAGCTTCTGCTGTGCTCCTTTCCTCTGAGTGCTGATAGACAGCTGATGTTTTAGCCTCTGTAGGTGCCAGTTCAATGGACTAGTCTGCATGTAGTCAAACAACACTCAGCTTCTGTGTGTATTGTTTTAGCAACTCCTCATCCATTTCTTTTGGGGTTTTAACATCAAGGTGCTCAAGATAGGTGCTTTTTTGTTTGTTTGTTTGAATGTTCATTGTGGAACAGTGTGTTCAGACTGGAAAACAAGCGTAGTCCTTAGAGCCTGGGGTGTCCCTTCTGCTTGCTTGGCAGAGCACCTCCTGCACCTGAGAGGCTGGCCAGGCTGTTAGTCACTCTTACTTCAGGAAAGAACCTGAACAAACCTTCAGCAAATGATGGGATGACTCAGGGGTTACTGAAAATAAAGCTGCAGTGTCAGCTGGAGCCCTGAAGCGGAGGATGCTTCACAGAAGTAGGGTCTCAGCCTTGTTTTAAACAGCCCACTTCAAACACCCCGTGTTTTCCTGGGTTGGCCACCCTGCTGTGCCCACTCCCAGCTCAGGGTGTGGATCTGTGGATATTACATCTGCTCTCCTGCCCTTATCTTAGCTGGGATCACCAGCAGCCTCTGGGGAAGGAAGCTCAGCTGAGCTTGTGGTGTTTCAGCCTGAGTACATCAGAGGGAAAGATCTGGGACTGGAGTAACAACGTTGACATCAGGGCTTTTCATACCTTATCTTCCCAGTGCTGCTGGGAGCCAGGGGTGGGCTATTATCCCTGTTAGAGCACATCCTAGCACAGCCTGCTGGGGTTTGCCCACTGTCATACAGCAGTTCCATCACATTGCTGCAAGAAGAGAACTTTCTCTCTAGCAGCTCATCTACTACAGGCATGGTATTACTTCTGGTTGGTACATGAGGCAGGAGAAAGTGTGTGTTGAGGTGGGAAGAGGACCTAAGCGATGCTTAGTTTGGGCTTCATCACCTTCTCATGCGCAGCAGTGCTGGGCTTGAAGCCCTGGCTTCTCACAAGTGCTCTAAACTCATGTCCCCAGCCACCAGTCTTTAGGAACTGGCAAAATGTGGGTCCAAGGGTCCTGTTTTGTCCATTCAGAGATTCACCAAAGCTGGGCCTCAGGGATTTTGTGTGACCACAGCAATTAGAAGGGGAACTGAGCTGAGGAGGAGCTGAGTACCTGGCAATTTCCTCTGCAGTGAATAGTGATATTCACACCTGTGCACCTCATTTAATTAATTACAACTAGACAATCACTGCTGGGTGCTAATTACACCAGTCCCTCTTGCTACCTGGGTACCACCGCTGCAAGCAGCTCTGAGACTTGAGGGCTTGCTGGTACCTGGGAGGTATAGAGTGGCTGCTGCCCCCTTCTTTCAGGGCTGGGAGTGCTTGGCCTGGGATAAAATTCAGTGGGGTGAGAGCTGGGGGACTGCTCTGTGCTCCCCATTGCAGAACAGGGCTGGGGGACGTGGCATTTGCTGGAGAATGTGAGGAATGTAGAGGCAAGCTCACAGGGAGGGGAGACCTGTAAGGAGAAACCTGTTTGATTTCCCTGAAGGGCAAAACACACCCAAGTCTCCTCCTCAAAACAAGGCTTGGCTTCCAGAGCCAGCCCTCTCAGCCCTGGCAGGTAACACTCAGCCTCACCCACAGCTGCCTCTGCTGCCATCCGAGGTACCTGCTGCCAGCCTGGGGGGGCTGAAGTGCCCGGAGGTTGCTTTCAGGCTGCTGCACATTCATCTTTGGGGGGACACCGCAGCTGAAGGAGCCTCTGCAGGTAGGGCTGGGAAGGGGGGGGTTAGTCCTCTGAGTCCCACAGCAGTGCTGCTTCTGGTGTTTCTGGGTACTGCTTCTCTCCCTGCACTCTCTCTGCCTAGGGAGGAGGAAAAGGAAGGCTGTCTTTTCCTGACCTGCAGGGATCTGAGTGGTAAGAGAGACTTGAACCAGTACCTTCAATCCTCCTGCAAGGGGAAGTGAAGGTCTTTAGTGTGTTGATTCAGAGTGGCTCTAAAATGGTACATGAGTACTGCAGGGATGGTGTTAGCACAAGTGCACCCATGAGGCTGAAGAGGGGAGGTTTGAGTATGGCTCTTTGTTGCTTACCCCTGTCTGATCGAAATTCCCTCCTTTGCCTATTGCCACATGTCTTTCCAAAACTTGTCCCCCTCTTAATTTACCTGCTAGAACAGGGGCATGGTGTGAGTTAGCTGGGGACAGTCTGTATGTGGGCAGGAGCTAGCAGAGCCCAGACGACACCAGTTAATGTGAGCCTGTGACCCTTGACAGCCTCTTTGGAGGTGTGGGGTGACCTACATGTGCCTCTTCCTGCCTCTCCATCCCCACTTCACAGCACTCATGTGAAACAGATGTACATGAAGGTAGAGATATTTTGCTCTTTCTTGCTCTGCCTTGTTTTGCTTTCCCTGAATCAGAATGAAATCAGCACCCTGGAAAGGAGTGGTACAGCTGCTGAGGAGGAGATGAGCACCTCCCTCAGCCCTTGCTTCATCCAGCTTGGTGAAGCTGCCTCTGTTCCTCCATCCACACCCCTCTGCTCAGCCCTGGGTTGCTCCAGGACAAACCCTTTGCAGGAGGATGAGCTGGATTCAGCTGCACAGCTTCCTCCATCTCAAGCTAGGGATCAGAGGTGTCCCCCATCAGACTGATCAGAATGTTAGACTGGTTTATTTTAACCACTCATCCAAGTTTATTCCCCAGATTTATCAGGTTTTAATTGGAAGTCCCATTTCCACAAATGTTTTTTCCTGGCAAAACTTGGTACCTTCTCTACAGTGAAGCTTCCATGAGGTTTTCTGTCCTGCTCTGTTTGTGGAACACAAATACAGAGCTCTGCCTTTGAAAGCAGAAGAAACTTTTCCTTCTGCCTTGCTTTCATCTGTAGACATCAAGGCTTAAGGTCAAGGGCATGTGAGTGCGGTAAACACCCTCCACATCCTTCTTCCTTTTCAAATACAGAAATTAGTTGAGCAATTAGGAATTAATGCCTTGTAGTTAGAGTAATGAATCTGTATAGCCAGCATAGGGAAAAATGTAGCTTTGGACAGTAACAGCAGCGAGGTTTGGGTTTCGGGGGGTCATGCTGCAGAAGTTTGTACAGCAGAGCCCCAGGTTAATCCCCTGGGGCAGGCAGGTTTGGGTGCTGCTCTCAGTCAGTGTATGCCACGTGTTTCTTACTCCAGTAGCTCACATGTTTGCCAACTCCATCTGGTCAGACTGAATCCTTGTTTTCTTGTGGGGTAAGTGAATGACATGAAATGGTTATTGCACATTTGCAGCTTTACAGCTGCTGTCCCTGACATGGCTGAAATGTGTCTGTGCTGCTCAGGTGAATGAGTTTTGTGCAGGCTTCCCCAGGGCAGTTACAGGGTTTCATCTCTACTTTCCCTCCTTTTGCAGCCTAGCTGCTCAGAGCATCTCTGCATGCACTGAAGAAGGTAGGGATGAGCTGGTGTATTGCATGAGCCTAGAAGGACTGATTTAAGGTTGTCTGGACTGCTTCAACTATTGCATTACTGATCGTTCACAGGTTTGACTTGAGAGATCATTGAATCATAGAATGGCTTGGGTTGGAAAGGACCTTAAAGCTCAGGACCTTAAAGCTCACCCAGTTGCAACCCCCTGCCACGGGCAGGGACACCTTCCACTAGATCAGGTTGCTTCAAGCCCCATCCATCCTGGCCCTGAACACTGGCAGGGATGGGGCATCTCCTGGTGCTTCCTAAAAATCATCATTGGAACAGTGTT
Organism: Agapornis roseicollis; assembly: GCA_002631895.1. Classification (NCBI taxonomy): domain Eukaryota; kingdom Metazoa; phylum Chordata; class Aves; order Psittaciformes; family Psittacidae; genus Agapornis; species Agapornis roseicollis. Next base: position 119,826 of record NDXB01007013.1, read on the forward strand.
AAATAGTCACTGCATGGTAAAGGGGAAACGCAAGAGTAAAGCTGGTCCTTCAGAGAAGTTAAACATTGCCTAAAATGTGAGGACTCACCACCCTGCCTGGGCTTTAGCTGTTCAGAGGTACTTATGCATGAGTTTATCTCCATTTGAACATTTGAAAGCCCACAGCCGTCCAGTTGCTCCTAATGCTGAGCCAATATGGGGACAATAAATGTTATTTGCCACTGAGACTCAGTCCAGGTCCAGGCCCGTGCCTCAGGCTGTGGTCTGCTCTTTCAGAGACTGACTGTCAGCCTCCCACTTCAAACACATTCAGTGTGCTGGAGGTGGGATGTGATCCTAAATTGCAGGTTGTGGGTTCCCAGTGTGAAGCCTGAAGTGTAATCCCTGTTGCCACTGGTTTCCTCAAGTGCAGGCAGTGGGATGGAAGCACCCATCATTCCCAGGCACGGGATGTCAGTCAGGTGAGAGCTCAGAAATATACGTGGTTTCAAGTATGTTTGTTCCGAACTGTCACAGCCACCGGGCACAGACCCAGGGTAAACTTCCTTTAGCAGTTCAAACTTGGTGAAATTCATAGAAAGGGTTAAATGTGCCCTGGCAGGGCTTAGCTGGGTCAGAAGCAGTGTAGCCAGGCTGCTGTCCTTCACAGCAGATCAGGTAACAGCTAGGCAAAAGCACAACACAGGCACAAAGTTTGCATTGTGTGCTCTGGCTAATGCAAGAGCAATGTGAGTACGTGCCCACGCCTAACCCAGTGCAGTCAGGATCAGCAGTCCTGCAGCCTGGCTCTGCCTCCTGCAGGAAGGAGCTGGGTTGGATGTGCTGAGTGCTAAACCGGGGTCCCACCTCTCACCGCATGAGTTCAGAGAGGGATTTGGACCTTGGTTTAGGTCCAGATGACAGGGTTTAGGAGGTTCAAATGAAGGAAGGTCAAACCTTTTGCAAGCTTTAAATACATTTTAATTTGAGGACTGTGAAGGTCAGAGTAGGCCTCAATTAAACTGGGATCTTCCGCATGACTGGACTCAGTCCTGCTGGTGCTGAGGTCCAGCATTCAGGTCACTGGCCAAGTCCTCCATTAGCACTCAAGTTCCTTGCTGCTGAAATGAGTTTTGTGCTTCAATCCAGGGCCAGGAGGAGCATGTGAGAGCTCCTTGGAAAGCAGCATGGTGGCATGGGTGGGCTTTGCTAGCTGCAGGTCCTGGGTCACAGTAGGTGAGACAGGACTGATTTGCTGTTGGTCACACAAGTGATGCCACGAGGGCTTTGGGTTGAAGGAAAGAGCAGGTTTAGGACAGTTTGACACCTGTTAATGACCTTTGTGTTGAGGCTGCAAGAGTTTAACTTGGTTAAGATGGGTCAGTTGAAAGGGGGCTGGCTGATGCAGCACAGAGCATCTCACCGTGCAGGTCTTGCAGAGACCAGCATAATAAAGGGATCCTGGTGCCCTGGATATCAAAGGGAGATCCTGTCCTGCAAGCAGGGAGCAAGGCATGGGGAACAGAAGTGGTGTAACATGAACTGATGCTCAACCTGGGCTGTATGGACAGATGAGGATTTTAAAGGCAGTCTGTGGCACTCTCCAGGAAAGCTGTATTCAGCGAATCAAAGCAACTCTGCTTCCTTTCCCAAGGCATTCATTCAGTCCTCTGAACTGGGTCCAATGTCAGGTCCAGCTCATCACTGGGATGAATGGATGGCAAGGTGCCCATTAAGGGCTGTTACTGCAACTGCCCTGCAAACTCCTGACAACAGCAGGCTAAAAATGGTTATTAACATGGTAAAGCTGCAGTTGGGCTGTCACAAAGGAGGATGCTGGCAGGTTTTTCTTCTGTGCTTGCAGGTAGTAGGAGCTACAGTCAGCTTTTAAAGAACAGTGAGTGTTTCGTCTCCTGGGGTGTAATTACATCTTTTTTAAGTGGCTTACATGGAAAGAAGAATCATTCCCAATTAAGTGATGAGCTGCTGATTTCAGGCACTTGAAGAATTTATTAGCAAAGAGGGCTGGTCTGGCTGTCGGTCAGTTCCTGTGCAGAGGACTGAGTGGGTAAGGATGTATCACTCTGCCCACTGCCCAGGGCTAGAAGCAGTGCATGGGCTGTGATCTGTAGGGATCGTACCCTGCTAAGGGTAAGAGAGGAGTCTGTGGTGCCTGAGCCATCTCCTTTGCTGATACCACTGCTGTTGATGCCCACTGGTGTGGTCCCTGGGCAGCTAAAAAGCAGCTCAGCTGCCTGTTTGCCTGGCAGGGTGACAGATTTCACCAGGAGCTGCTCTCTGAAGCACTCCAAAGAGAAACTCTCTCATTACAGCACTGGCATAGCTGGGAGCTGCTTTATGAACTCAAAGTGCATTGAGACACCCTGGTTAGGGCTGAGACCACTGCACTCTGGAGCATGCCAAAAGGGAGCTGGTGCCTGCCCGCAGGCTGAATCTAAATACAGTTTCAGCTCCGCTTTCCTTATTAGATATCTTGTAATTGGTCTCATTCACATGCTGAGGATCTCCAGAGTTAGTGTCTTCATCAGGATGGGTGAGTCTGGATGGTGCAGCCCTGAGAAGGATTTGGGGTGCTGGGTGAGGAGAAGCTCCCTATGACCCAGCTTCAGAGTGCACTTAAGGCCAAACCACCCCAGTGTGCTGAGCTGCACCCCCCCCCCCCCCCCGGGGCCCCCGGGGTGGGGGGGGGGGACC
>NDXB01007015.1:0-16371 GCA_002631895.1 Agapornis roseicollis
AGTTTAACCAGGCCAAGGGCAAGGTCCTACACCTGGGTCGGAGAAATCCCAGGCACAGCTACAGGTTGGGCAGAGGAGACTGAGAGCAGCCCTGCGGAGAAGGACTTGGGGGTGGTGGTCGATGAGAAAATGAACATGAGCCGGCTGCAGTGTGCACTTGCAGCCCAGAAAGCCAACCACATCCTGAGCTGCATTGTGTGCAGTTCTGATGTCCTCAACATAAAAAGGACATGGAGCTGTTGGAACAAGTCCAGAGGAGGCCACGAGGATGAGCAGGGACTGGAGCATCTCCCATATGAAGACAGGCTGAGAAAGTTGGGGCTGTTCAGCCTGGAGAAGAAAAGGCTGCGTGGAGACCTCATAGCAGCCTTCCAGTATCTGAAGGGGGCCTATAGGGATGCTGGGGATTGACTCTTCATTAGGGACTGTAGTAACAGGACAAGGGGTAATGAGTTCAAACTTAAACAGGAGATGTTTAGATTGGATATAAAGAAGAAATCCTTTCCTGTGAGGGTGGTGAGGCATTGGAATGGGTTGGCCAGGGAGGTTGTGAGTGCTCCCTCCCTGGCAGTGTTCGAGGCCAGGTTGGATGAAGCCTTGGGTGGCATGGTTTAGTGTGAGGTGTCCCTGCTCATGGCAGGGGGGTTGGAACTGGATGATCTTAAGGTCCTTTCCAACCCTAACTATTTTATGATTCTATGACTTAGAAGGCTAGAAACAACTCAACCTACACAAATAATTAGTAAGCTCCAGCCATTTTTGCTCTTCCTTGCAGCTACATTTCTTTGAAAACTTACCAAGCTATGTTCTGTTTCCAGGAATATTGGAGAGCCTCATATTCAGTGAGGAAGCTAATTCTGATATCTCCAAATTTTAAGATTCACATTAAAAATAACACAACATTTCACAAGCAAACAAACAGCAAAACCCATCCCTCAGATGCAACACTAACACATGGGTGCTCAAATGCAGCAGTACAACAAGCAAACACAGTCTGCAAACAAACTTCCTGAAATGCAGAAACATGAGCAAAACCCTCATTATGTGATGACTGGGATTACCTTTTAAGTTAAGGGCAAAACTGTAGTGACTGATGACTGAATATTCATTCTTACCTTTGAACCATTGTTTCCCTGATGTGAGAAAACTAAGGTGTTTATTTTTTCTTTTCAAGCACAGAAACTCTGCTTCAGAAACCTGAATTTTTAAGCAGCGGTCAAGAACTACTAGTCTAAGTACTCCTCTATGATCCAAAAGGAAAAGACCTATAGGGTTTCTAATGGAGACCTTGAAGTTCAACACCTACTCCCCATTTCATGGGGGAATATAATGAAAACACCAAGCAGGACTTTTCCTTTACAGACATTTTTCTTCAAAAGATTTTTCCACTTTTTGGAAACTGCAAATTATTCATAATTTCTCTGCAACCACACTGAGATGTGTCTTTCCAAGATGGTTGTATTCCCATTTAGATAATTGCTCTACCTTAACTATCTGGAAACATTATCCCTTGAATCCATTCAGTGATAAACTGAACTTTCCCAGTTGGGGCTCACTAGTTTATGTGAATACTGATATTAAAAGCTTACAGTTTCAATCATAAATATTGATGACAATACTGAAGACAGCTGTCAAGATTTGCAAAAGTTGTAGGGACTGATGATTCGTGTGATTGCTAAAAATGTATCCTAAATCTTTATAATCTACTCTTCTCCAGGCTCACTGGGAGGTATTTGGTCAAATAAATTCTCATTTTTAAAAAGCTTGAACAGATCTGACCAGACTCTTTCCTTCAAGTTCTGCAAAAAAAAAAAAAAACTATAGAAAGATTTATTGGGAAAAGACTGGACAGGAATTAGGGCACTATTTTAGAATGAGCTCATCCTGGGACGTCAGCAATGGCCTTTGAAGCGTGATCAGACTTCCTCAAGCTTTGCTGGAAGTACACAGCTGTTGGCTGCAGAAAGCTTGTGAATCCACCCATGATTGCTGTTATTTTTGAAAGCTCTAAACACATCTTTTGAAAAACAAGTCCTAAATACTTGAATTTAAGGATAGAGAATTATGATTGAAGTTAAGCTTTACCAATTTGCTGCACATTGTTCTTAAATGAACACACCGACCCACTTCAGATTTGTGCATTTGGATTTTTGTTGGATTTTTGTAGGGTTTTTATTTCCTCTTAGTTGATCTCAAGGCCCATGGAGAATTTCTGGCCACACACAAGAAAGCAGTGTGGGCTTTTCCATTAGAGTGATTCTGAGCAATAATACAATAGTCATTGTAAAACTTCAGCAAAAGGATTTACAGCACAATTTGTTTCACTCTCCTATGTTCTTTGCACTCTGTTCCATGACAGAAAGAGCATAATGAAAATAAGGTCCTGAAGAGGACAAGAAGCTACAGAAGACAGACAATGAATCAAAGCAATCAAAAGAATTTATGACAGAGCATGAGCACAAAGGCCTTCTCATCTTGAACCAGTTTCCTACACTGTAAAGCAACTGCATTCACAAAAGTAGAGTGTTTTTCCTTAAAGCATGATAAATCTCTTCCTCTGTCCTTTCAAAATTTAAAGTTCTCATCAAAGTACAAAGTACACAGCCAGTACATTAAATGAGAAAGCAATTCATCTTGTCTGAGGGGAATTATGACTTATGCAAGTTGATACTATATAAATTGACTAGCCTCAAATCCCTGCCCAAACTGTGCATACAAGTCTCACTATGCAGAGACCAAGAGCCACAAATATATATTACAAATCTTAATCACTGTTCAATGTGCTACCAGAAGATGTTAAGACACTACAATAATGAAGATTAAAGAGACATGAAAAGATTTTCTTTTCCTGCAAATTACTGATCTGCTGTCAAGTAGCACTCGAGAGACTGTAATACAGGTTGGACTAGGAATCAGACCAACTCTTTAGAATAAAACCAGATCTTGTAAAAGGATAGGTAAACAGCATGTGAATGTCACAACCTCATTTAACATCATTTGCAACCTTTATATTTGCCCCACTTTCAGCAAACAATCCAACATGCTCCCTTTCAGTTGCTATACCACAAAAACACAAAAATAAAAGCCACAGAAAGGTACATAGACAGAAAAATCGGAATGTTTAACTGCTGTAGGGCAGGTATGTATCTTTCTTACAATAACACCACTAAATGCAGTCTACTCTGCCTTCTGAACTGTAATGAAAAAAAAGGCATTTGTAGTTTTGGAGACTCATAAAAATATTGGGTTTAAAGCATGTCTCCTGCAATAACACTGCCAAAATATACTGCAAAGCTCAGAAGTTTAACTTCTGGCATCAGAGAACTTCTCACATATGTCCTTTGGCGCTGAGAACCAGAAACCCGTTTATACTCTGCAAGAGATCACCTTCAGGATTTGCTACACTATACTCTGTGCTGCTGCCATTAAAATCAATTTCTGCATTGAAAAATACAATTAGCACCAACTGTCTGGGAATAAACAAGAGAGAACTCCCAGGATGAGAATGGGAGTATAGTTTTATTAAAGTTGGGGTATCAAATTCCTTACACGGTACACTTCAAGCAAGGAACTGTATTAAACTTTATTTTTGCACAAATGAAAACTTGTCACTGGAATGACAGGAATGTGGGAATTGATGAGAAAGATCCAACTTTTTTTAAACCATCAGAGAGTCTAATTAACAACCACAGAGTATGTACAGTACTTCAGCCATATACTGGGGAAGGAAAAGAGAAGAAGAAAAGGAAGGGCATAGAGCAGGGAAATATCCGTATCTCTTTATGGTGAAGACGGACTCTTCAGGAGAAAAGAAAAAGCTCCCTTCCTAAACAAATTCGCTCTTTTCTCCAAAGCCTTGAGACCTTCCAAACATAAATATAAAATAACTGCTGCTCTGGAGTTTCCTCTGGAAGGAAACAGAGCATGCAGGTGGGGATGGAGTCACTCCATCCTCCAGCATATGCCATGGTGAGATAGTCAAGAATGAGGAGCGAGCTGCATTCAGAGCACAGCTAGGACATGCACCCTGGCACTGGGACTGCACCCTTCACCATATCTTTTGCTAATGGCCTCCTCAGGAAATGCAAAACGTGATACTCCTAACCATTAAGATATTAGAGTTGCCATGCTCTAGATGATGGTGTAGCTACAGTGATTTGTAGTGAGAGACTCTTTTATGTAACTAACTTAAGGGTTTAATTTATTTTTTTATCATCTTATAATAAATATTGTTTAGTTCTGAAAAGCTCAGTCTCTGGTCCACAATATAAGGAAGAAGGTTTAGAACCACTAGATTCAGTGTAAGCATCCTCAGTGATTTCTATGTTGTTCATTATAAAGGTTACAGACATTTTTACTTTTAAATCTATAGTCTCTTCTTTCTGTGAAAGCTCCTCAGCTGATACTTGACCCAGCTACACAAAGAATCTGTGAAGTACTGACCAACTCTGACAGCTCTTATAGTGAATTTCCAGGTACAGCAGAACTTGGGGAACATTTCAGAGTTCTCAACTCAGCAAACACTTCAGAATTCAAACATTCCCTTGACTCCTTTACCTTGAAGAATTTCTTGAATCAATCCTTTTTGAAAAGCTGCAGATCTGGTTTTTAACTGAACTTCACTCACTTTTTCATCTCATTTCCCAGAAATAAAAACTATTACCATTCTCTCTTCCATATATATCCAGTGCATTAGTAATAGCATTTTCCCCAAAATAAAGCTAATTTTGAAGGGGCAAACCTGAGAAAAGGTTATCTTCAATTACATACAAAATTCTGTGGAATGTGCAGATCTACCTTCTTTATGAGTTTACATTTTTGCCTCTTCAGATGGTGTTAAAACCCTAACCCTAACCCTCCACTTCTCTTGTAACACAGAGTAACTGTACCATGTCTTTGCTACTGGAACTGTAATATATGTGTTGTCAATTCTTCAACAAATATCTAATGACTAACCATAAACCTTCTATCAAGCTGAAGGAATGTTACATAGCCCACCATTTAGCAGCAGTAACAATCCATCTGTTGTGCATTATTATTTCTATGAATCATAAACTTAATTTTAAATGAAGTGATTAAATAGCAGCATAATTCACTTAGATGTTAAAGGGATAATATTTTGTTTATGGCTCCAACTGTTTGCCTGGAATTACATTACCTGAAGCATAGGGCATAACTGTCAGCTAACAACTGGAAATGAACACCAAATTTTATGTTTGGAAGTCAGAAGAGTAACAATGTTTTGGAGAGATCAATCTTGAGGAAATCACAGTATGTTGGTATCTATGTACACATTTGAGGGATAAAGTAGAAAAAGATAATGACTTTATTCCACAGTGTTTCTACTAGTGAAGCACACTAATCTTTCCCTTATAACTCAATACTGGGTACAGGTATCATAGATCTGAGTGGTGGAATGGTAACACCACATGACCAATACTATCAAAACTATTGAGCAACGCATAGGGGTTTTCCAGGTTCTCTGTAAGTCTCCTTTTCACCTTTTCTTACTTTACTGGTTACATTGTAGGCAGTTATTCCATTGACTTAACACATGCAGAGGAAAAAAAAGAACTTTTTCAAATAAAAGCAGAAAACAATGCTTATGGAGCACTCCCAGACATTCAGTCATTTTCCATATACTGAACTACTGTACCATTGGCAGGGATATGCCATGAAATAGGATGAACTACAAACACTCATTACATTTCAGTTCCACTAGGCTGATACCCTTCACATTTACTCCACTATGGCCCTGCTCTTATAGACTTGCATTTGTATGTGAAAGCATTGTGTGGAGTGGACTGTCCCTTTCTAACTGCAAACCCAACCACCCAGACTGATTTATATTTGAGCCTGAAGCACTGCTGCTATTGCTAATAAGCATACTGCCAAGACTGCAACAGCTGCTTACCTGTCTGAATTGGTATTACCTGCAGCGTTACTGGATCTTGTGACAGCTCATCCACTGCACATCAAAAGCTTTGAGGCTTGATGAAATTTCTGATGAAAAAGTCCTGTAGAGTGCAATGGGAATGTAATATCTAGGTCATGCATTTAAAATGTCAATCAGCTTAATAATACAACAAGCCTTTTTAGTATTGCAAAACATGTGGGCAATAGTTGTACATGAATCCTTTGTACCAGGCTCTAAGCCTGCAAAAATCAATCTTTGCCCCAGGCAGCTACTACCTAACCTCATGGAGTCACCCTGAGGAAGCAGGAAAAAGCACAAAGTGAAAGGACCTATGCTGGGTGCCCAGGAAATCAATAGAAGAGACCGAACATGTAAATGTTGAGCTCTTCTTTACTTCTGGGTGCTGCAGTGGGAGGAGAACAGTTAATTCATGTTCTAGCCCAAAGTACTAAATAATAAACAATAATTAACTTAAATCTCTCTAGAACTATCAGCAAGTGAAGTCAATGCTTGTGTTACTTATGGCAGCTGATCTAGTGTGTGATGTTTCTTCCTGATTTTAAATATCAATAAAAATATTATATGCAGTCAAAGCCTTGCTCAGATGCTAAGAAGTCGACAGGAATCTTCTCATTGACCTCAGCAGGCTCCAGGAAACCTAAGCAAGTTGTAGCTGCATGTGAAGGGGGCATGAATTTACCAGCACTTTGTTCCAAAACAGGACTTTTTAAAAATAAAATTACCAAGAAGAAACTAAAGAATAGGGACACATAACGTTGGGCTGCCAGGATGATCATTTAATTGCAGACTGTAAATGGTGTCCACTCCCAGTGCACAAAACCTGTGCTTTCAGAAGTACAATGAGGCTGGGAAAAAAGAAAGAATAAGGCATAGAGTAATAATGTCCTCCTCCTGCTTACTGCAGAGAGTTGGAAGGGTGCCTGTTCCTTAGCATTTGGTATCATTTTGTGCCTGTTACATATTCTGCTGCTTAATGAATTTACCCTGACAAGGAAAGTATAACCTTGCCTGAGACAGTGTGATTATTATCTTCCCTAGATGACGAATCTGATTTCTTCTTTATGGGAGTGGCAAGAACCCAAAAAAAGCCTTAGGCAACTGGTGGCTGGTGCTAGTGGTTCAACCATTCTGAAGCAAGCACTACAGGTTTTTATTATGAGAAATTCATAATGTTGTCTTCTAACTTCTCTTTATTACTCCTTGGTTTTGCAAATCTTAATTGCTACTAGAAAACAATAGCTCTTATTACATTTGCTGTAGGCAACATCAGAATGTCCCCTTCCAAATGTTTCATCAGCTTCATGCATATTGTTATCAGTCATTCCATGGACAGATCACTAAGGCAAGACATCCTGAAATATCCCCATAGCTACACAACTGCCCCAATACTGATACGCAGCTGCCTGCAGCAGTGTGCCTGCAGCAGCTGATAAATTCACAGTCTACTTGCTGTCCAGTTTTCACTATGCTGTAATTAAATGCTACTGGCAGGTGGAGATACAAGGGCTGAATGAGGTTCTGCTTCGAGGTTCTGCTTCAAGTTTCTGCCCATTGAATTGCTTGGCTTTTAATAACTATACTGGGATTGTAGACATAACCAATATGGTAGAGCTTTAATGAAAGGCAGAGCAAAACACTACAAGTGTGCATAGATCCAGACTCTGACACATCCCATAGAATGAACTATGCAGTACACAGCACGTGTGTGGCAACTATGGATTACAACTGACCTGCCATCTGGCACTAAAGGAAACAGTGTCACACTTCCAGCACAGAGCAGGCATCAGGGAGCCTGTGATTACTTTGCCAGACAATACTTTGCTTGAATTAGATATACTGTACAGCCTCATTAACTGCACGCTTTAATTCTACATGACTGTACTAGTTTGCTATAAAAATAAGGTTTATGGAGCTGAAGCACATACCACCAAAAGAGAGACAGGAAAACCAGAACTGAAGGACTCATTCATTCTCGAAAGTTTTCCATCATGAAAAGGTCGATTGTCAGTGTTAAGCAATTTTGTGAAGATTCCTGAGAACATGCCTAGCTTTCCCCTACTGTTCTAACCAGATGCTACCAGCTGCAGAGCCCGTTTTGATTTCTTATTATGCATAATGTACAGGTAATTTTCTGCCAAAACAGTAAACAGAGAACCAGATTCTTCACTGAAAAAAACTCAATGAAATTATACCACAGAATCTGCCTCTCAGTCTCACCACAATCTGTCACATACATCATTCAGACACACGCACTTCATTTTTTCATACAAGTTAAAACTTTTGTCTCTAATTAGCTCTTTATTTCACTGCAGATTAAGACAGAACATCTACTTCCAGATTTGAAAGTGAACGCCTTTCTCCTTTCAAATAGTTCAAAATCTGTTCTTGAGACAATATGGAAAAAATCAAGGAAAACCTCCTACAAGCGAGTTTCCTACTCACCATTTGTGTTATAAAGATAAGGAAAATGTAGACATACCTCTTTTCCATAATTCTATCCAAAACAACTATGTGCAAGAAGCTAACAATGAGAAGGCAACTGAGAGGCTGATGCTCTTTCAGGGTAGCAAACCTGTAGTCTGAAGTTCTCACAGCTGCTTTACATTTGCTTTTCCTCTGCAAACAATAATTTAGAGATGGACTGGCAAAAAGCTAAAAGGTAGTATAAGTAATATCCTCTTAAAATACTCTCATAGAAACATAACTAGTTATATAAACTTAAAATCTTTTTAATATAACATGAATTTTCAATTTAATAAAGAAAAATCTGTACAAACATGATAGATCATGACCTGCAGTAGTATTAATCAACATAAGAGATAAACAGGCACATCACCAGAAAATAATAGATGCTGTAGTACAAGTTGAATTTATGTACCTCAGCATAGAATCATAGAATCAGCTAGGTTGGAAATCATCTTTAAGATCACGTCCAACCTTTAAAACCTTTCCGGTCTCCCATGCTCTGCCAGTGAGGGAGCAGAGACAGGACACCTGACCAGAACAAGCCAAAGGGATATTCCATATCACAGAGCATCATGGCCAGTATAGAAACTGGGGGAATCAACCAGGAGGGGCTGATCACTGGTTGGGGACTAGGCCTTCCGGATACCTCCCAGTTACCTCCTGGGCATGATGTGCTATGGTATGGAATACCTCTTTGGCTAGCTTGGGTCAGGTGTCCTGTCCCTCCTTCCTCCTGAACTCCCCTCCTCCCCAGCAGAGCATGAGGCTCACAAAGCCCTTGGTCAGGGCAAACATCGCTCAGCAACAACCAAAAACATCAGCCTTATCAGCCTTGTTCCCGGGTTAAGTCAAAACACCAGCTACTAGGGAGGAGAAAAACTGACTGCAACTACTGAACAATCAGCCAGCAGGTGGGGAGCAATTGCATTGTGCATCACCTGTGTTTCCTGGGGTTTAATACTCTTTCCCTTTTTCCTGTTGTTATTACTACTGTTTTGGTTTGATTATTTCAATTATCTGAATTATTAAACTGTTCTTGTCTCAACCCATGGGTTTTACACTTTCCCAATGTAAATCCCAATGGGATTTTCCATCCCATTAGGATAGTTCAACCCCATTAGTTGTGGTTGAACCACATCATGATGTTTGTTTCAGAATTAGCATGGGGGTTTATGTTGCTGCATTTTATTTGTCTGACGATGAATACATAGAAATATTAACTTCTATGAGCATATCATCTGCAGTCCATTTTTATGGAAAAGTCTGAAGAAAAAAGAAAACTTCTTGCTAATACTATATAGTAAAAGAAATGGAGAATTTACACTATCATAGAATCACAGAATCATTTAGGTTGTAAAAGACCTTTAATATCATCAAGTCCCACTGTTAACCCAGCACTGCCTAGTCCATCACTAAACCATGTCACTAAGAGCCAAAACCATACATCTTTTAAATACCTTCAGGGTTGGTGACTCCACCACTGCCCTGGGCAGCCTGTTCAGTGCTTGACAACCCTTTCAGTGAAGAAATGTTTCCTAATATCCAGTCTAAACCTCCCCTAGTGTTACTCAAGTCCATTACCTCTTGTCCTATCACTTGTTACTTGGGGGAAGAGACCAACCCCCTCTTCTCTCCATCCTTCTCTCAGGTGGTTGTAGAGAGCGATAAGGTCCCCCATGTGCCTCCTCTTTTCCAGGATAAACACCCCCCAGTCCCTCACCTGTTTCTCATCAGACTTGTGCTCCAGACCCTTCACCAGTTCTGCTGCCCATCTTTGGACACTGTATCTACATGCATACTCCAGCACAGGAGAATATAAAAATCAGACAAAGATACAGCACAAAATTCTGTCTAAACACTGTATTTGAAACACAAAGTAGCTGTAGAAGCAGTAAAGCTGCCTTGATTTTGGCTGCTTTATTCTTCTATTTTATATCACACATTCCTCTATAACAAAAAGATGCTGACATAGGCCATCCTTGACATTGCTGCTACCTGGTAAGTTTGCTTGCTGCTTTGTTTTCCTTCCTGTCTTGGAACTCAAGATATCCTTATCATTACTGCAGCATAGGAGGCAGGAATGCATATAGGTTATTTCAGGTATTCAGGGCAGGTTAGTGTTTCAGCTTGACTCTTTCCAACTAGGTCTGCTCCACGTAAACCTGCCAGGTTATCCAGTTCAGGGAAATATATTGTTCAGCAACAAGGGTGGCAAAAATCAAGTCTTGAACAAAATGCCCTTTGTTTGCTTTTCAGAGTAATAAATTGAAAAGCTGTAAAGATTCTTCATTTCTTTATATGAACAGGCACTGACCTTGTCCCTGCCACCACTTGTTTCACACTGCGAGGTGGACGGTGCTAGATGGGGTAAAGAGAAGGCAACAAGCCAAAATAAGACAGCAGAGTTCTTTTAAATGACAAAAGCTATCATTTGATGGCTGCCTGTAGCAGCTCCTTCACCTTTTAATGCAGATCACGCTAAGCCTCCAAATGTGAGAAACAAAGGACTACTACATCTTAGAGGTGCTGTTGCTAAACAGTTATATCAGTAGAGGACTTCCTCTGCAGGTATTTGGTGGAATTACTTTGTCAGTACATTTAAACTGTTGTTTCAAACAATATAAGCTATTTGATAAAAAAGGTCTCTTGTGCCAAGATCCACCAAGCTGTCTCACAGCCAGCACAGCCAAGGCTAACCGATACCAAAGGGTTCACAGGAATCAGGCCCCATTAATCATACTCAGTTGGAAGCAAATGTTAATTTGCTCATGCTAACACACAGGTCTGACTATGGAAGTAACACAAATTATGAACTTTCCAAAGTCTGCTGTTAATATTGATGAACCTTCAGTAATGAACTGCCTGGGAACTGCAGTCCCTTTTAGGAACTGTCTCTTCCTCTTCATGCAGTTTTGAGACACTTGTCTTTCAACAGCACTGTGTGATTAGCAACCACACCAGCACCCACCTTCAACAGCACTGCTGAGCTTTACAAAAGTGAACAGCAGCACCAGGCAGTGGTTTCACTGCATGAGCGTATTCCTGCCCACTTAGTTTCATTCACATAGTCCATATATCAGGGACTAGATCATGGGAAGTGCTACTTTATCTGATTCCAAAATCTTGGTCTACCCTCCTCATACTAAACTCACCTCATCTCTGCACTTTGTCTTTCATTTCACTTTTCAACTCAACATCATTTTTGGTAAAATTTATAAATACTTGAAAGGAATCTCTGCAGAATTTAAGTTGGACTTTTAGTCAGAAGGATCCCATATCATGCCATGAGAAAAAATTATACTGCAGCAGTGGTGGAACATTTTGTACCATGGAATACAGAATACCAAACTACTCACTCAAACAGGAGAATATATATTTGAGCATGAGTCAGTGAGAAAAAAACATCTCAGGCTAGAAAAGCAACCAAAGTGTGGTTTCACATCAGTTAAAGACAGTCTGCTGCCCCAAAAAGATGGGGGTGTTGGGGTGGTGGTTTGGGGATGTACACCTGAGTTAGTAGGAGCTGAAAACACACCATGATCAAGTCACCATCCATGCCTAAGTCACTTCTGTAATAAAGTATATGAGAAACATGAGTAAGAGGACCAACAAACCAGATTTCACAAAACAAAGTAAAGCAATTTCCCTGTTTACACAGCTGACACCTGGGAGAGCCTATTTGGAAGGACTTCTTTAAAGAGAAATATACAAATCAGACCCAAGGCACTGGGGATGAGCACTGTTTATTCCTAATGTTTCCGTAGCGGAGCAAAGGTGGCTATAACAGCAAGGACAGTAGCTGGTCTCGTGTTTCTTTGCCACCAAATATTTGCTACCTGTTGCTGTCCTGAGCCTTCTGACTTTATGTATATCAATATACCTACTACAGCTCTGTGATGATTATACTTGCAGACAGAACATTCATTCAGGCTCAAAACTTCAGAACAGCACACTACTTACTCTCTGTTTGTCAGCCCTAACAGATCAATTCAATTCTTTTTCTTAGGTGACAGAACTACTCTATTTTGGGCCTGAAACAGTAAACAGCTTTCAGCCTTTCAAAATCATCTACGTAATATGCTAAAAAGCAAAGATGCTTATTCTGATTTCCTGAATCAGTGATAATAACTATTACTTCCAAAAAGAGCTACAGTTCTTTCATCAGGGATGTTCTTACTACATATTTTGTTTGGAAAACCATCCTATACTACTTAAAGGAGAATAAATTTAATTCTTAGAATAAATAATTTCCCATCTTTATGTGAAGCTCATTAATTTTGGCTTGTTTGGTTGGTTGGTTTTGTACTGAATACTCCTCATAAGACCATTCACTTTTCTGTCAATTACTGTCCTCTCTTTATCTCTGTTTCTTGGGCTCTACCTTGTGTCTTCGCATCATAATCTCAATTCAATGAATTTTTGATGCACTGTAACTGAAACTGAAATTTCATGAGACGTAGGCATTCCCTATTAGAAATAATCATCTTCCTGGAGGAAAACCTTGCAGGCTGATGCTTCAGAACTCGTGTCTAACTGTATTTATTGATTTTCAACTATTACTGGGTTTAGTTTCAATTAGAACATTCACTTTGATCAACAAATGTTACCTCCAAACTACCTAAACAAATCAGCAACAATGCCACCCAGTGCTTACAGGTCACTGCTGGAGCGTCTGAAACTCCACACGCACGGTTTGACAATGGTCATCCATCATACCCTGGTACATTTGATACTTTCTCACAGCCCTTCATGTGGTTGGCAATGCAACTGAAGTATCACAGAGAACCTCCCTGTGGCTGGCAGAGAGTTCAGTTAAGAATTCCTTTGCTTATGCCCAGTGATTTGCCAAGTAAAATAGCAAATTATGTGTTTAATCCTTCTAATTGTCACAAAGGGCTTTAGTTTTTCTTGAATTTGATATATTAGCAATATATCAAATACAGTTTCCTCATTTGATCACAATAGCTCTCTCCTTCCTTGGGTGTTTAGCTCAAGCAAAACAGTAGAAACCACCCAGGTTTGATGGATGTCTGAGTCACAGTTAGTCTTACAGGCCTGGCCTCTTGTATCATAGAATGATAGAATAGTTAGGGTAGGAAAGGACCTTAAGATCATCTAGTTCCAACTTGCAACGCTCAGGGGCAGCCCAGCCCTTGCTGCCATTCCTGCCTCAAAGCTACACAGATGCTGCATTGGCACCAAAGCTGTAGTGCTGGCCAAGGTTTTGCCAGGGGTCTGTCTTCTTTGATAATGGATAGTTTCCTTTCTACTTTCACCACTCAGTTTTCTGCCACTAAGTGCTTTCACATTACAAGTGTATTTACATATATTTAACAACTGAGACGTTTGACTTCAGAAATGCCTTAATTAAACAAACCTAGCAAGATTACTAGTGCACGTTCATCCTGAAATAAAGCTACAGACCCAGGCAGAATGAGAAAATGTGAGAAAATCAGGAGTAACCAACCTTGGATTTGTGCCTATGGCTGATGCTTTTTGCACAGCATTTTACTCCTCTTCTCAGTGATTATAACACACTTAGGAGTTTGATTACAATGTTCTTCTATCAGGAGTCTAGAAATCAGCTATCATTATCATCCCACCTCCATTTTAGAAATACAGAAAAGTCACCAGTAGGACTATTCACATATTGTCAAATTCTGCCTTCATTAGAGCCCACTTGCTCTTCCCACAAAGGCACTTGAACCATGCAAAAACTCCTGTGCTGTGCCTGGCTTTCCATAACTTCCTCCCCAGTGAGCTTTGGGGCTATTTTAACCTTTATTTCTCTGGATGCCACTCACACCTGCCAATGAGAGTTTCAAGCAAATCTTTACAGAAGTGACTTTCTAAAAAGGAAAAAAAATTACTTGAATAAGAGAAGCATAAACATATAAAATAAGGATTATAAATAATTTATAATTTATTCATTTTTATGAATAAAATTAAGGATAGCATACTATGATGAGCTGGCTTTGTTCTACTGCAGGTAGGGTTTAATATTCCCAAATAGAAACCCACGGGTCTGTATGATTTCATATATGTATTTCAGGATGGGAGTGTTAACATTTGAGGGAAGAAACAAACAGTGATAGTCAAAGAATTACTTTTTCATTAAGAATTAACAGAGCTTTTTTATATAAAAATGGAACTATTAATATTATGTGTGTTTTGATCCCAAGTCATGCTTCAAGATAGTAGATTCTTTATTTCTTCAACTAACAAAGAGAAATTGCAGACTTTCAGTTACGTGGTTTTCTCTGTCTCTGTTTGTTTTCTTCTCTATTCTTGATTAATTAGAAAATAAACCTGAGAAAGATATCATTGTTTCACTGCTCTTCAAAAGCTCTGCAAACAAAGAGAACGAAGCACTTCTTGAACACATAAATGAGTAAATCATACACAATCGCCTGGGTTTCAGAATGAGACAGATTTTCTGTACTTAATGATCAGTCAGGCTGGCAAGAAAAATCACACTGATGTCTTAGGTAGCACTTGCTAAAAGATGGAGGAATGGCATCTTTAGTTCTCAATTCATTTTCAAATCAGTAAAAGTGTAATATCATCAGGATCCTACAGATTTTCACTATATTGCAGGGCATAAGCAGAGGCATGAAACAGCCAGAAAAGGATATATACCTAATCCACAGAATAAATGCAAACACACACAACTGCTTTTCTGGAGCATGCACGGCCAGTGGAAAGCAAAAGCTTCTTTACGTTTAACCTGGAGGTGTCATCCAAGGTTTACATGTGTGTTAACACACACCCTCTCCCTCTCCTGGCTTATTTTCCTGGATTCTGCCTTCTAACACAAAGCCCAACAAGGACACGGATTTTTTCCTCACAATTCCCTTTACTTTTTTCCAGTCACTCTGCTCCCCAAATTGTAAACCAAACTGCTTGACACTTCCCTTTCTAGCACTCTCTTACAGGTATATTCCTCCATAAACTCCTACTGATTTGACTTGAGTTTTATTTAATATATCACAGCTACAGCTGAGTCCTAGTGCACATCCAGTCGACCTCCAAGAGCTCCATGGAAGCACCCTTGAGCAAGCAATCCTGACCTGCTCCAGGACTAGCACGCATCCTAACACATTCGCAGTTCAGCGGTTTCAGGAGAGCAAACTCACAGGTACTGCTGGAATGAATCACAGAATGTCTGGGGTTGGAAGGGCCCTTAGAGTTCATCCAGTTCCAACCCCTTGCCATAGGCAGGGACACCTTCCACTAGACCAGGTTGCCCCAGGCCCCATCCAACCTGGCCTTGAACGCATCCACGGGTGGATGGTGAAGTGCAAGGGATTAAAGACAGGCAGCTAGGGACAGAGCTCTGTCTTTTCAATGTCTCACTGTTTGCCTCCCAGGCCCTTCAGTGCCTGGCAAGAGACCAACTGAACTGGGTGCCCAAACAACTGAATTGTTAAAGGTAATTGTAAATGCTCCAACTTGTCAGCTCTCCTCACTCCTCACAGCTGCCCCCAGGCAGCTCCTGGTGCGTGCTGTGGACAGAGCCCAACTATCCCAGCAGGAGTTGTGGCCAGGCAGCATCACGTGGAAGGCATTCAATGCATGCTGTGGCTTTTGCAACAGACCTCTAGAGCAAGTCAAAGTGGTAATGCCTGTGCCGCACTTAGATGGAGTAATTTATATCACATTTGTATTCAAACTAGTGCAACCTTTGCCATAGAGATTAAGATTCAGAATTAGTTTTGCCCCATAAAGCTCAGGTCAGTTTAGTTGATGTCAATTTGAGGTTGGAAGTTATTGAATGTAAAAGGGACTAAACTATAAAAGGAATTCCTAATCCCTAAAGCCAAGGCTTTCACTGAAAGAGCAAGTAAACAAGCATGTGAGCAAACGTGTTTGCTTTGCTGTTACTGTTTTTCCCTTTTGTTTTCCTGCTATAAAAAAGTTCCATTTACAAAAAAAAAAAAAAAAAAAAAAAAAAAAAAAAATTTCTT
>NDXB01007016.1:14808-32814 GCA_002631895.1 Agapornis roseicollis
TTTTTCTTTTAAAAAAAAAAATCTTCTTTCTGGCTTGGCTTTCAATTACATCAGCAACACCCGCAGCTGCAGGCTGAACAGGGATGCTCTATAATCTGACCTATACGACAGTGGTATTGCATGGCACGGCCCAGGAAAGCAGTTGGATTTTCATGTCTACCAAAATCTGACACCTCCTTGTGGCTTTCCACCTTTCAAGGGCCAGGGGGTGTGAACTGGCTCTCCTGGGAGGCAACATGGCCTTTCCAGTATGAATATCCCACAGGGACTCTGTACATCTAACTTCTTTCCTTTTCCATATGCTGGGCACAACAGGTAATCAAAACTCTTGGAGGTTGCTGCTCCTGGGATTTTCTGGCAGGTTTTCTTGTGTCCTGTAATTTCTTTTACCTTTTCCATACCTGGTTCCCCCACTGCACACCCAGGTTGTGGAGTGTCAGTGCCAGGCAGCCTTGTGCACACATGAGATCCTAACGCTGCTCTTAAACCCAGAAAGTTTCTTGAGGATTTGCAAACTGGGAACTTGCTCCACTTGATTCTTGCAGTGGGAATACAAAGCTTCATCAATTTGGAGAAGTATATTAATTACCTCTACCAAGTGTTACAGCATCATCAAAGTACCTGCACAGCTCAATTAACTTGCCCTGCATCCTCCAGGCAGCTTTACTGACCTGTGCTTGGGAAAAGTGGAAACTTCTCCAGGTGTGCCTGGCTGGGCCAAGCATTTTCTAGACTGTGTACAGGTTTCCACAATGCTGCAGCCACTGTCTGTGTCTCCTGCAACAATGTTTGTCCCGTCTAGCAGAGCCTAGGTGCAAGTTGACTGAACAGACTCCAACTACAAGAGAAATACCTGCCCTGCATACTCCAGGAAACAGAAAGGTGGGGAAACCATGTACTTGCACAGGTGATGGGCAGCAGGAAGGAGCAAGGGCTGGGATGTTTGCCAGGCATGTGTGAGGGAAGCAGCCTCCAAGCACATGAGCCCCTGGCAAAGTGCGGAAGTCAAAGAGAAACAGAATAAAACAGATGGTAGGATTTCAGCTCAAAATCTCAGACAGGAACTGAACTGCCTATTTTTTTTTTTAATAATGTGGTCTTCTCCCTGTGCTGTCCTTAAAGCCTGTTTTATAAGACCAGTTGTAAAGAGCCTGTATGATTTACTGCCCAGCTGACTACAAAATACCACACAATTTGTTAGAAGAATTAAGGGATAATGTCATACTAAGAAGTGTACATTCTGCAATGTAAACTAAACAGCTTGTAGGAATGGTTAAATGCCAGCCCTTCACAGGAGCATTTAATAACCACAAAAGCCACTTATTCCAAATATAAAAGATAGTATGAAGGAAAATATTTTGCTTTGGCTTGCAAGAATTTGAGAGGTCTGAACCACCAACACTGATTTCTCAGGTTGGCTGTCAACATGGGCTGGAGCAGGGTGAGGAGGTAGCTGGTTTAGGACTTCAGGAGAGGAGAGTAATTAATCTTGGCCTTCATTTGGGGGGAACAAAAGCAGGTCAGTATTAGCTGACTGGTTGAGGAAACTTATCTGCCTTACTAAGCACTGAAGGGTGCACAGCAGCTAACAGTGACTGCTCTTTTAAATGAATGCACCCATAGTTTGAGAAACTGAGGCTCTAAACCATCATTTCAGATTATACCTCGAATGAAAACTAAATAGGACAGGTAGGGGAGGAAAATGGGATTTTGGAGGGTTGGAAGCCTGATGACATTTTAGGTAATGCCAGTGCTTCCAAACAGGTGTTCTGTCAGCTTTTTAAAAAGACAGTGTCACACAACAACCAGATGTGCGCATCTGCCTGTGTCACTGGGTGCCTTTTTCTGAAGGGAAGCATGGGCCCTTCAGCAACACAGCCTGGGTCTGTCCTGCTACAGGGTGGAGAGCTGCACCCCTAGGGGTCCAGTTCCATGTGGCTCTGATCCATATTCCCTTCATGTGCTGCTTTAAGGAAAGCATTTCCTAAGTGCTATAGGGAATAACAGGTTTCCACAGATGGAGATAGTCACCCATTTGGTTTTGTAGTCTGCTGCTACTTTTTTCCAACCTTCCATTTTGCTTTCTTCTGCCTTTTTTTGCCTGTTCTGTAGTCAGGCAGGGAGCCTTTCATCTCCTCCTGGTTTATGTGCAGCCCCCACAGCTGCTGCCAGGAAGGACTGAACTCTCTTTTGCCACCTTTTGTTGCTGCCAAAAATCTTGCCCCGACTCTTGATACGTCACAATTACTGTTTCAATGGAAACCACTGCCTGTGACCAAAAAGAATTGTGTCTGATGGGCACATGAACAGTCATATAGCAGCAAGCGAAAGTGGAGCTGCTCCAAATGCTTTCACCCTGTCATGGGAAATGGGTGCTGAGCCTGCCCTGTGATCCTGATTGTGGCACTGACATGGTCAAAGCACAACAAACTCCAATGCCAGCACATAAAACAGTATAAAAATATTTGTCACTTTCCTCCCACCTGCACCCCTCTCCGTGGTATTTGTCAGTGGGGAGAAGAAGCAGCTGAGGTGTTTCCCACTGGGACTGAGATGATGCAGTTCACCCAGCATACAGATAGTCTCCTACAGATAGCAGAATTTCAAGGTACATTTGCTTCTGTGAGAGGGCAGCAAACCACAGGGACATCCTCAGGAGGAAGCTTCATGTTCAGGGTGTGAAATTTCTCACTTTTTCTAGCTGCCAGTGATACTTCTCAACTGTGGTAATGATGTTATTAACCTGGCTTTGGCTCCTCCAAGGCAGAGCAATCTGCCTCTTTTCTTAGTGTCTGAGGAAAATAGAGTCCCAGTCTGAAAGGGGAATACAAGGTGTTGGTTTGAATTTCAGTCTTGTTTTCCAGTGAACTTTGCACAGCTGCAGGACAGCATGATGCAGAGCAAAAGCAAACATGGACAATTCTGGGCGTGATGGTGACAGTGGCAGTTGAAGGGGCACAAGGAGGCCCCTGTGGGAACAGCAGTGGTCAGGAAATACACATACTGCTTATGTCTTCTTCAGGTTCCCTTATCTCTTATGCATGAGAAAATGCAGCTCTGGCTGTTGGTCAGGCTGGACCAGAAATACACCAAAACCTCAGTGCAGTTCCATAGAGCATGTTCCGGCTTAACCTGCCTGTGTCTTTGCCAGGAACTGATTCAAAACAGCTATTGAAATCTCTGCCAATATCTGCTGGCAGCAGCTTGGACAGAAGTACAAAGGAAGAAACAGTCTTGCTATAAAAGCAGCTTCTCTGTCCTGCTCATTAGAGGCAGCAGGGCCGGTTCCCCTTGGCAGAGCCACGAGGTGCTGAATGCGCTGCTCTACTGCTGCCAAGGAGCATCTTGATGATTTCATCCCACCATCTTGAGAGTGAACATCCCTGTTGCTCTACTGTACAGAAGCATGAGCCCAATGAGCCTAAAGGGTCTCAAGGAATAGAGAATTTGGGAAATTCCTGACGATTTCATCAATGGGGGAAACAGCATGCTCCTATGAGTGACATGGCCATTCAGTAATGGATTACATGACTGCATGCTGACAAGCCCATAGGTATTCCTTTAATCTATCATTATTATATGAGACGTTTTAAAACCAAAACAAAATCCCTGCAGGAAAAAGAATCCTTGGCTGCTTGGTCAGGCAGAATACAATGGCTGGTTGCATTACCTAGAGACTAAAAGTTTCTTGCATCTCAGTCTTTTCTGCCCATTGATGGAAATAAATGTAAGGAGATACTAAAGAAGAGAAAGCAGTGGGAAGAGTAGAGGTTGAATGGTTCAAGATGAAGATAGCACTAACCACTGTGCAATACTGTACAAAACAAGACCATCTTTGTTTCCTGTAAATGAAGTGTGCTCAACTGCTCTTTCCATCTCTTGTCTCTTTCTTTTCCCAGTAAGACTAGTATTTCTGTTATTTTGATTAGTTTCAGACAATATTGAAATGAAACTTTATACTTTCTTGGAAATGGCTCATTTAAAGGTATTTACACAGAAGTACTGGGATAAGTATGTACCTTCTAAACTGAACATTAAAGTGATGTAGATTTGAAATGGACCTGTTTGTGCTCCTGAGTAAATTGTTCTGATTTTAGTACAAATATAGTGCTTAGGAGAAATATTGCTTGCTTCCAGGAGGTAAAACTATGTTCCATTTAAAAACAAACACAAGCATACCCCAGCAATAACCACATACTGGAAGAGTTAAATACCAATTCCCCTTTTCCTGTGTTTTACAGGTCTTGCCAAACTGTATCCAGTAGCATGTGAACACAAACCATGGTAAATCCCACACAAGAAAAATCTAAACTGTTAATTGTTTGGTTTGGGGCTTGTTTTGTTGGGTTCTGTTGTTTTTTTCTTGGTTTTGATTTTTTATTTTATTAGGAAAAAAAAAAAAAAAAAAAGAAAAAGTCCTGCAGATTTAGAAGTGTTGATGGCAGGGGCACCCAGCAATGTCCCTGCGTACAGCTGTTTTCTCAGTTGGCCACAGCCTGTGTGCTCTAAGTCCCCACCAGGCATGGGAGCAGCTCCTTGGGCCTTTCCACAGCACTGTCAGTCATGCACAGGGCACAGTCATATTCAGTATGCTCTGTCTGGTTTGCCTGCACCACTCTTGCGTCTGTGCTCTCTGTACCACAGTCATGTTGTACAATAGATTTTAAAGCTGTTTTTTGTTTTATTTCATCTGGATAAACCCTGGATTTGTGAGGCTGGCTTTTGGGGTTTGTAAAGCTGCATTAATGGCAGCAACTGCACCTCGTGGGATGGGAGAAGACTGCAGGGGTAGTAAAGAAATAGGTTTTTTGGGATATAGGTGTGATAGCATTGGAATAACACAGTGCTTAATAACACCTTTCCCATCTATCTGGGAGGGTTTGTCACCAAAACCACACAAATAAAAACCTTTTCATGCAGAATTAATTTTGCTCTTCACAGACCAGTGGGCACATCTTTTTAATGGAGTCAGAGGTGCACCTATACTGAGTGTGTTTACCAACATGTGCTTGTATATGTATTTTAAAGCAGTCTGCACCAGAGTGAAGTTAACATCTGTGAGAAAGGTTAAAAAATGTTTTAAGTCTCAAGGAGAGTTGCATTATATTTAGAAACCAGAGGGGGACTGCCATTATGTTATGGGTTATTTCCACTGCCAGTGCAGTCCTTAGGAAACATGCTGTGCTAAGGTGCAGCTAAGATTGTAAAGATGTCTTGGATGCATCAACCGTAAGCCAGGAACACTCAAACTGTACTTCCAGAAATATTCCAGCCAGCTCATCTTAGATTTGATTCTTGAAAATGGGGAGCTTCCAGTTTTCAAAATCCAGTTCTGAGTGACCTTCAACTCCAGACTTTGCAGAATTACTCAGCTATGTTCAGTCAATGGAGAAAACAGTCTATGTAGGTTCTATTGATCTGGTTATTTTAACCGTACCCCTTCAATGTGTGTTTAGGCTTTTTGTCACATGGGGCTTTGATATCTCAAAAAGTTCAGGTCACTCGCAGTCTGTCCACACCTCTGATTTCCCCAGTCTGTGAGATACCCTCTGTCCTTGTCTGCTCCTGGGGAGCTCACAAAATGTCCCCAGAGATTATAAATAATCCTTTCTAGGGAAGCAGATTATGCAAGTGACAAGTTATTGGAAAGATATGCATCTGGAATGAACAACATGAGGTTTGCTTCCCTGAGATGGCCCATGCTTCCTGACCAGGCAGTGTTTTGCTCCAGGCAGTGACAAATTTTGGAGCAAGCTGGGGTGGGGGTGTGTGTTTGCGCATGTGAGTGAGGCACTTTCTATAGCAAGATGTTACCTGGTGTTTGAAATCCAGCCTAATTTAAGGACTCAGTCCTTCATGTCAATACCCTGTGAGCACGTGACCTATGGCAGAGGCTGTAGTGGGATACTTTAGTGGCATTGCAAAGTTCCAAATGCACAAACACTGAGCCTAGGAGGCTCCTCTAGTGAGGATGATGTGAAGGCAGCTGTAGAGCTGCCCTGGGATAGGAGGTTGTCTCTGTTCTCCAAACCCTTTCACAGATGTGGTGTGGGGCAGAGTGCTGTATCAAGTATGTGGTATGTCAGAAGGGCACTGGAAGTTTTATAAGCATTGCCCAGCTTGCAGAAGTTTCCAAAATCCAGGATCATTGCCATTCCCTAAATTATGCTGGGGGTCAGCAGCTGGAAGTGATCCCCTGTGCTGCACCCTTTTCTCATTGCAAATCCCTTCTGGCATGGTGTAGTGGGTTGACCTTGACTTGATGCCAGGTGCCTACCAAAGCTGCTCTATTGCTGCCCTCCTCAGCTGGACAGGGCGAGAAAATAGAACAAAAAGCTCATGGATTGAAACAGGAATATGTATATCACTCAGCAGTTACTGTCATACGCAAAACCAATTTAGCTTGGGAAAACTAGTTTATTACCCATCAAATCAGAGTAGGATAATGAGAAATAAAACCAAATCTTAAACCACATTCCCCCTAACCCCTCCCTTCTTCCAGTGCTCAACTTTACTCCTGAGTTCTGTACTTCCTCCCCCCACTCCAGCAGTGTCAGGTGTCTGCTTCAGCGCAGGCTTCCCATGGGTCACAGCCTCCTTCTGGCATTCCCCTGCTCTGGCATGGGGTCCTCCACCGGCTGCAGGTGATCTGCTCCCCCCCATTTGCCTTCATGGGCTGCAGGGGCACGGTCTGCTTCACCATGGTCTGCATCATGGGCTGCAGGGGAACCTCTGCTCTGGCATCTGGAGCACCTCCTGCCCTCCTTCACTGACCCTGGTGTCTGCAGAGCTGATCCTCTCACATATCCTCACTCCTTCCTCGCTGAAGTTGGTTTTGTGCAGGTGTTTGCCCCTTCTGAAACCTGTTATCCCAGGGGTGCTACCACCACTGCTAATGGGCTTGGCCTTGGTCTGCCTTGGAACCATGTGGCATTGGCTCTATTGGGCATGGAGGCAGCTTCTAGCATTTACTCACAGAAGCCATCCCTGCAGTTCCCCTGTTACCAGCACCTTGACATGCAAACCAATACACATGGAGAGAATTATACTGCTAGTAAACTATCATATCATGATTTCCCATCTAAATAAACTGTTTATCTAAACTGGTTTTATGTCAACAGATTAGTTACTTTAATTTGTGTGAAAGTCACTGTACTCAGACTGAAATCAGCTGCCTTGTACAGAAACCTGTACAAGGCTAAAATGAAGATGAAATGATCCATTTGAAAAGCTAGGGGAATTTCAGTTACTCAGAAATATGTCCAGAACACTTTATGTTGCTATAGCTGCCCCTGCAGAAAGCATTACAGGAGTTTTGTTACTCAAGAGTAGCCTGCGTCAGCACTGCACAAGCGCATCGTGGTGAATCATGGCCTCTGGCTCTGACTCAGCAATGCAGTGATGGGATGAAGAGCCCCTGATTCCACCCTGTGTAATTGCTGCATATTCATCCTTATGTAATAGCCTTCGTGTTCCTGTGATATGTGTCTGTGATTTGAAACATAGTACTACCAAATATTTTGTGCAAAAAGATCAAGTTTCTTCCCCTTGTTTAGGTTCTTAGGCCAGGTTGACCAGACTGAAATATGAGCATCTCATGCTCTAAATGCCATATCACTTCTTTGTCACCCATGATGGTCCTTCTCTTCCTCAAGGAGGGGAGAGCACACGGGGTTTTTGTGGGGAGAAATGTTTTGTGTCCAGGCAGGTGAGGAGGATCATGCCTGCAGGTAGGGAGGAGTGGCTAGATCTGAGGTGGCTCTGGCTTTGCAGGTCCCCAGTGCCTGCTGTGCCTGGCCAAGGGCAATATTCACCACAACCTGCAGGCAGGATGTTGTGACAGTACTAGGATGTTACTACCTAAAAATTGACTTCATTCAGTGCTCTCCCAATAACTGATGACTTTACTGTACTTTAGTGCCTTAGTAAACTATGGTGTGCTACTCTCTTCACCTGATTTAAGTTATAACATGTCATTGTAATTATATAAAAAAATAGCAGTGAATACATCCAAACTGTGAGTTCCCAGTTCACCTTAACAGCCATAAAGCATTGCAGCATGGCTGTAAGAGTCTATGCATAGATTTGAGGATGAGCATTAGCCTGATCTGCATGGTTCATCTGCACTCAAGCCTTGTAATGGACAAAATTCAAACACAAAGGAAAAACAAAGCTATCTCTAACTACGTGGCTCTGAAGTGCTCAGGTCAGAGAGCACATCTCCAGTGCCTGCTCCCTATTTTCACTGAAACAGGTGAGTTTTAGAATAGGCACTGACCTACATATGGGAAGCCTGCCTGCAACTCTTCCTGGGAGATTAGCAAAGAGGGCTGGGTGTGGGATGTGAAGGGGTAATAACATTTTTAACTTCTTTTTTTTTCCTTTTAGCTATTTAGAGTCCAGCCTCATTAAATCCATGCATTACAATTCAGTGGCCTCTGAATGAATGGATTAATTCAGTGTTATTTTATCACTTTTTGCGTCCACCCTGCAGCTGTGCAGTCTAGTTATCTTGTTTTCTCTTTTATAAGTGTTGTAAAGGAAGCTCCCTGAAGATGATGCAGTGTGTGAACACAAAAGCCTCTGCTGAGCTCAGTTGTTGCAGTCATCATAAGTCCTCAAAGACATAGCCTGTGTGATGCTTCATGGGGGATGTATTAATTGTGTTTCCCCTTTTTGCTATTTCATCTGGGGATCTCTAAGAAACACCTAGAAAGGTGCAGAGCATCAAAAGACAGCAGTATTGATTTGTGAGGTTTGGGCTCATTTTCTTTTGGTCTGGGATGAGGTGTCCCTGCTTATGGCAGGGGGGTTGGAACTAGATGATCTTAAGGTCCTTTCCAACTCTAACTATTCTATGATTCTATGACTGGATTACACCTTCCAGCAACAGTGTCAAAGTAACTTCAGGTTCAGAAAAATGTTATGAAGAATTGGAATTTGTGCTCTTTCTTGATTTTATATAAGAAATGCTGGATTTTGGGTTCTTTGTAAGCATAAATCACTTAATGCTAAGCACAGCAAACCTTGGAAAAAAAATCTAGAATCTCTCTGGCCACTTGTGCTCTGTGGGCACTAGAAGGGCTGTGACAATTTGCATGGCACAAAAACTTCCCATCACTTTGACATAACATTTGAAATGCTTTCCTGGATTTCATCTTTTCCTGGTAGATATTGGAAGTCTGATTTGATTTACAAGAAATCTGGAGAAGGACTATTTTCAAGGGCATGTAGTGACCGAAGGAAGGGGAATGGCTTTAAGCTGAAAGAGGGGAGATTTACATTAGATACTAGGAAGTAATTCTTTACTGTAAAGACGGTGAGACATTGGCACAGGTTTCCCATGAAAATCTGTGGTTGCCCCATCCCTGGCAGTGTTCAAGGCCAGGTTGGATGGGGCTTTGAGCAATCTGAGCTAGTAGAAGGTGTCTCTACCTGTGGCATAGGGATTGAAACTGGGCGATATTTAAATTCCCTTCTAACCCAAGCCACTCTATGATTCTATGATTTTCAGGGTGGACAGTTATTCAGACAGTAGCTGACAATAATATCTGTATTCAGCATGTCTACGAAACATCCCTGATTTGTACAGAGAAGGGACTGAGGAGTGATAAATCTCATCCTTTAATGTTTCCTTTGATCAATCTGGAATAGCAACCCTTCCATTCAACTTTTTTCTTTCTGTAGAATTTCAACAAGAATACTTTTGTAGCTGGAGGTCTTAGGCCTTTGTGTAAATTCCTGCATGAAATGAGCAGCCTGCCCACAGAACTGGGAAGCAGGGCAGCCAAAGTGAGTCAGTGAGTCTCTGTGGTTTGTTTGGAGGACACTGGAGACAGGAGGAACCTCAGAGATGACCCAGAAGGCTTGTTTTGGCTCCTAGTCTAAGGGACCTTGAGGATACCTTGCCTTTTCTAAGGGCATCTGTGTGGACACTCTGGTCATGCACACTACAGAGTCACAGGGAGACTGAGCTCTCTGGTATCTCACTGCTGAGGAATGGGAATGCTGTTGGTGCTGCCATGAGGGCAAGGATGAGCCATTTTTCCTCCATAACAGCCCAGCCTCTGTCCTCTGCTGCACAGTTGCTGGGTACTCTGTGTCTTTTGTTTAGGTTGTCTTGTAGGATTGATTCCTCTGTCCCATGGCTGATACCACTTTGTTCCTAAGATGATATCTGTTGTTCTCCAGCCTATTGCCAGCCACAGGTCCTTCCTGTGACAGGAAGGAAAACCAAGAAGCTGTGTCCCAGGGAGGCACACACACTTTCTTGGAGTAAACCACAGCCTCAATCCAGATGTGCTGTTTTTCAGCTGTTTAATTTTCTGTCTGAATATGGTGCTGCATCAGAGAAAAGCTGACAGGTAAAGGCAGGTAAGAGTTCCCAAAGGCAAGGTACTTTGGCTGCAAAATCCCTTCCTCTGTAGGTAATTAGTAAACTGCTTGCTGAGATTATTTCCTATTAACGGGTTTGAATAGCTGCATAGTCCTTATGCTGCTTTGGGTTTGGTATCTGATAGCCTGAAACTCACATGTGGATGAATGTGGGAAATAAATTAATCACCAGTGCTCATAGGCTATAACTCCAGGTCTAACTATGTGTGGGCTGGCTTCAAGCCACTTTAAAGAGTAGCTTTTTTATGAGGAACTGGATGATAGATCTGTAGGTGTCCAACCTGGCCTTGAACACTGCCAGGGATGGAGCACTCACAACCTCCCTGGGCAACCCATTCCAGCATCTCACCACCCTAACAGGAAAGAATTTCTTCCTTATATCCAATCTAAACCTCCCCTGTTTAAGTTTGAACCCATTACCCCTTGTCCTGTCACTACAGTCCCTAAACCTGTTAATTGGTTGCAGCTACTCCAGTGCCAGTATCTGTTTAGCAGAGGTGTTTCAGCCTGGTTTCTGCTCAGCCCTGCAGTGCTATCAGAGCAGGACAAGCCACAAGGAGTGGCTATTGGCTCTCTGAGGACCCAGAAAAGCTGGCAGCAGGCCTGCTTGCATGAGGTTGTGTGATCCTTGGGATGCAGAGCTGTCAACCCCCATTTCTGATTACACTGGCAGACTTGCCCTATTACTAGCACAGTAATACCTGTAGAAATCATTCTGTCCCAGGGTAGAAAGAACATCCATTTCTGCCAAAACCATTTCTTCGCAATTAGCTCCAATGAGAAGGGCCCTTAATACAGAGATAAAACACCAGTGGCATTAGCAAGATGTTTTCTCTTTTCCTCTGAAAGTCATTTTTCTCCAGGAAGGATGTGGCTGTCATTTCATAATTAAGTTCTGGAAAACTATCTGCATCATTAGATGAAGGTTGTAGTGAGAAGGCAGGTTTTTGGATTTTAAAATTGAAGAACATTTAAACACGTTTGTGTGATTGTTGTTAAATATAAATCTCTGGGAAAAGGCTTAGTGCAGCAGTCATTAATACCAGCACTAGGTCAATGCGCAAAAATCCCTCAGTGCAGCAGTAGCTTTCTGGTGTAACTTTTGGCATTCTTTCCTACAATTATTTTTGGTTTATTTTCAACCAGAAGCACTAACCTTGATATTCATAGATGTAAGTAGTGCTATAGAGTATTGTGAGGGACCTCTGGAGAGTCACTGAGGCCTTACCACATTGAAGAGAGGAATAATTGCCTGCCTCCTTAATGCAGCTGATGAAATCTCCCTTTTGTTCATCAGCATTGCTTTGCAAATTCCAGTTCAAGATGACTCTGAACACTTTTCTACATATTGCTGTCTAACTAGGTATTACTGACGTTGTACTGCACGTTTGTTTTTGCTTTCCTCAGTATAGGGATTTGCATTTGGTAAAACATTGTGAGTCATGTCAGACAGGAAAGATATATATCAAAAGAAAATATGGCTTTGAAGGTGAATGTAGTTTCTAATATACAGTCCATTACTATCTGATAGCTGCTCCAGTAACAGCAGAGAGATTTCATTTCCATTTGGTAGGTATTATGCATTTTGTTCCTAATCTTAGGAACTACAGTAGGCACTTACTTTCAGTTTACCAGGCAGCTACTGATTTCCTGCTATCCCCAGTATACATCTCAAGGAAAATATTTCTACATTCCAGACCATAGGAGATTTTGTATATTTATTGGAATAGTATATCTGGGGTTTGTGGCATACAGGAAAAGTCCATGGGACAGTATATATGCTGATTAGCAGTGTTTTCTCATTGACTACAATTAGGCAGTTTTCTGTACCTGTTCTGACATCATCTTCTATTAATAGAAAAACTTGAGCCCTATGATATGTTCAGCTTTTTGATACCAACTTGGGGAGAGAAATTGCACCAAACATGTAGTACTATTTTAAATGGGGTTAAAGAAATTTTAAATACTTGAAGAAGCTATGTGAGATAGCTTTGGACTTGCTTGAATTTCCTGATACATGATCTTGATCTTTTTTCTGTTTAAGGGTTTAAAACACCATGGGTATGTGCAGATGGGAGTTCAGACAGCTGCAGTGATTCTAAATAGGAATAGATGGGTCATAATAACTTGTCAACAGACTTGTTTTCAGTCTCCTTTTCCAGGCTGAAGAACCCCTTTGTGCAACAGCATAAAAATCAGCAGGCAGATGACTTTGACTCTCTCACTCTCAGGGGCAGATGAATAAGACCTAATGAAAACAGCAGGGAGACAAAGAGAGATAGCTACTTCATGCTGCTAGCAAAGATAGTCCTTTCTAACACTCCATATATTTGTAATAGTCCACATCTACAACACACTGGACAGGGACAACAACTGTAAACATTATCAGAGGACAATGTGGGCTATATGCATGTTTATTCTGGATAAATTAACATAGGCCTGTTCTTCACTGGAGAGAGAAAATAAAGCCATTCTTTGTCACTCTACAATAACCTAACTTGAAAAGAGCAATTTTAACCCAGAATGTTTGGAATTGAATATTACTGGTGATAAGAGTAACTGTTTTATCTTTCACCGTCATCCTTCTTATCACCTAAAAAGAGAGACAGTATCTAAATATGCTGGTCATGAAATATGCAAAGGAATGTAAAGAGATATAGATCCAGTCCAAATTTTTGGTTATGGTGTCTTCATAGCCTCTAACAGAGGTGTTTCATTTCCTGAAGTGACGTATGCTCTTTTGTTAAAAAAAATTAAACCCTGTATCCAGTAGTAAGACTATTTGTCTTACTGAGTACAGCCCTCCCTGCCAAAACAAAACATCTTTGAATGGTCTCTAGCAAAACTTTAGCTGAATGTACCAAAATAAATGGGATGTTTGCCTGATAGGTCTCACGAGCTGCTAGAAGGACAAGACATAAAAGAACCAGTATAAATTATAAAATGTAGGTGCAAAAGTAGTTCAGTTTTACAAAGTCCAGCTGCAACAGATGTGCAGTGCAATAACAGCCCATGCACATTAGCCTTAATATCTTTACTGTATTACCATGAATATAATTTTCTCACTTCCACACGTCTTGCTCGATCTTTTTTGTAGTTTTATCCCTGCACTTTCCAAACAAGGATAAATAATTAGGAGACATACTGCAAAAACAAAGCCTGAAGAAGGTAATGTTGAGGTTTGATGCTTTTAAAACACCCCCATGACAGCCTTGACTGGCATGGCTGGGTACATTCTTTACAGGTGTCCCATGACTTACTTTAGGGGTATATCCTGAGACCTAAAGCTTCTGCTCCCCTGCACAACCACTCCACACCCATCAAACAGATGGAAACACTGAAAAGCATTATTCAAGGTATTTTGAAAGCTATGACTTTAATAATGCTCTTATACAAATAACTCTGAAGAGTTATCCTGGAAAAATATATGATGCCCTCATCGCTCATGTACATGAGATAGAATGTGAAACTGGATCAGGTATGAGGTAATGACTGAGATGTGGAGACTATCATATGGAAGAAGGCCAGAGGGGGTTTATTTGTTCAGCCTAGGGAAGAGCTAGATCTGTGATCACTTTCAACTAGAGGGACTGGGGAACGAAACACCATGGAAAACTATTTTAGTTCAAATAAAAAGCTGTCATGAGGAAAACTGGGTGTAAAGTAGTCACAAATCTGAAATGGAAATAGAATTACAATTTCTAGCCTTCACAATTGAAAAAAAAAAAGAAAAAAGCAAGCAGGTAGGGTAGATGATGAGTTTTAAATGAAGTGTTTGTCCGCTGTGGAACAAAAGGCATCCATGGCACAAACCTAAATGGCTATTCTTTGCTTAGGAATTCTTGAAGCCTTTTTTTTTTTTTTTCCTAAAGAATGGTAGGTGCAGCAGTTCCTGTGTGTCTGAAAAACATTCATTGCTTATTGAAGAACCTTTTATACTCAAGGGACCAATCTGCTTAATAGGTCTGCGGGCAGTACACTCTTTGATTGTGTCACCATTCACCCTGTCACTCTTTGAAATACGTGGGAAAACTTCCACTGGCTATACTTACAGTAGCCCTTCACCATGAATTAAGCAATAGAGCACCCATCCCTGTCAAATTTGCAGCCCTGGCTGAGTTTCACAAAGCACTTGGAGCAGGCAAACATGCAAGGACTGCTGCAACTGTGCTCACAACCTGGCTAACAATTCATAGTAAACAGTCCACCAGGCTTGTTTCCCTCTCCTGTTTATTGTGAATTATCTGTGAACAGGTGCTTATAATAAATTAATGAAGCCTTCAGAATTACTTCATAAATGCTTTTATATGAAAACAAAAATCCTGCCTGAAGCATTTGCTTTGACTTTGTGTTGACTGTTCATCCCAATGAAATGAGCACACCCCCCTGCTTCCTCATCAGGAAGGCAGGCCAGAAGACTAGAAAATAATGCTGCAATTTATAGCCAAAAGGTAGAAAAAACAAATGTCAAAAGTGTCATGGTCTCTATTTCCAGCTCTTTTGGAAAGATTCTGTGATAGCAAGTTGGACTGAAGTATTGCCAAAGCGTCAGTGTAAAGCTCAGTTATGGATATATTGAAAAGCAGTAGTAGTTACAGTAAAATCAGCTGAAAAAAATCAGCTACATAAACAAATATATGCTATGGTTATCTTCTGATACTGTCTTTTACACTACTCTGAGTTTTAACTTTATTTTACTCAATTAATACATGTTACTGTTGTTCTAGGAAATATTTCAAAATTGAACTTCATTAAGTATGATTTTATTATTCTTCAAAATACTTTTTAATTGGAGTGCTTTTTCATAACAAATGAAGGAAAATTATTTGGCTTGCTATCTTCTAGTCAACCCATAGAAATTAAACTAGTGTATTCTGAATAGATACTCTGGAAGTATGTACTCAAACCTCTCTGATTCTATGAAATGGTTATTGTCAGGTTGCCAGAGACCATGCTACTAATTACTTTTCTTTTGCTATCAAAGCTGTGCTTGAAAATTGAGCAGTGCATTTACAGGTTTTGGTTTGGGTTTTTTTGCTTCCCCTATAACTAAAGGAAAATGCACCATAATATGTGAAAGAAGATTAGCGTGCAGGGAATCACCTTCCTCTGTGTTAGTACAGTGCTCAGAACAATGATGCATCTGATATCTACTATAGCAGCTGTGAGTAGCAATGGCGTGATAAGTAGCCTATTAAAATGACAGTTAATATCATATGAACAACTTCCTTCTTATTTGTCACTAGTCACTTCAGGATTGGAGGTGTAGGAACTTCTTTGTAAGGCAGCTCCTCCAGAGAGCTTTCCTGGATGTAAGGCTCAGAGAACAAGTTTGGGCTGCACTGAGCACCCAGCAGTAGGTGCCCCTGCCTCCTTAGATGATTTTGTGTCTCGGGTGTTTTGGTAACATGAGTGCCTGTATGGTAAGTACTTCTGAATGTGATCTTGGATCAGCCTGCTTCTGCCTTGCCTTCCATGTTTGTGTCTGTATAACAAACACCATTGTGGATGGAAGAAAATTATTTGTGATTTCATCAGGAAGATGCTGGCCTCTAGAAATCATTTGCTGACATGTGATATTGGGGTAGCTTGGTGTAAACCATGTTAAATAAACCTAGTTTACATCCATCATGCCTAGATAGAGATGAAGACTTTTTTCTGTGTAGCTCTGAATATCTTGATGCCTTCCTGTGCCCAGTGCAGTGCCTGAGGGCTGCTTTGTCTCATGGTGCTGTGTTCAGCTCTCAGAAATCATCAAGGTCTTGCTAGTGCTAGGAGCAATCTTGCTGCTGTTTGCTGTGCCAGCAGCATTTTACCTGGTGGAGTGCAATTACCCGTCCATCGGCTGCTTGTCTTGCTGTGGGCATGCTCCTAAAAGCTAGGCTGGTGAAAATGTCATTATAACTCTACAGTACAAAATCTTTTGCTCATTTCATTATGTGAGTTGGGCATTGTGCTTCTTATCACTGCAGTTAGGCTGGCAGGGGTAGGGATGAGAGCAGGAACTGCCGAAATGGTAACAAAGGACATTGTCCCCTTGTCTGTGCTTTGTCATGGTGGAATCTCAGCCCAGCATCTGACTTACATCTTGTAATAGTGAGGGCAGCATTTGGGTAGACCAAACATGTTTGGTTTTTGGTTTTGTTTTTTTTTTTAATTTTTCACATTTTGTGCATTGTTATGTTCCTGATTTGTAGAAAAAGCACTGGGAGATAAGAGCCAAACTGTAAAGAGAGCCTGACTTGCCCCAGTGGTTAGGCTAGTCTCAGAAGAAGGGGGAGAATGTACCCCAGCTGCTGCTTGGCATCTTAGCTTAGCAAGATATTTTAACACTCAGGATCTAGCAAGACCCTGGAGGCAGCTGCTAAGCTCCACAAGCTCTCTCTCTGCTGAATAACTGCCCACTGAAACAGGGCATTCCCTGCACTCACCCCAAAATACCAGATAATTTCATGTTCCTCAGAGCATGCACATCAGATGCAAGAGACTCAGGCCATGCAGCCTGGGAAGCCTCTGGATTGCAGCTTATCTGAAATATAAATATTTTAGTTCTGGGAACTGGCATTTCTCTACTGATTACAGCTCACAAACATGTACTTTCTTTGCCATTATGAAGCTACAGATGCATGCTGTTTGAGTTAAAGTTTAAAAAAAGCAATTGGCTCTAAAGCCTAGCCCCTTATTTCCACAGAAATTAAGCACCTTTCTCATCAGAGTTCTTCCAAAGGGCCTAATGGCATAATTTCCTCAAAGTTACACAACATTAACTTTGTATGTTTTTTACAGAAATGAGTGGAAATTATGTGAACATCTAACACAATTAATTGATATAAATACAACTTCTGGCAATGAAGAAAACCATATAATATTCTTCCTTAATGTAATAAATCAGTTAAGAAATTGTAAAGCGATAAATATATTGGACTTTGAATTTAACAGCATGCACTGGGAAAATGATACTTGCTAGAGCCACAGTTCTAGAAATGTTATCTTTCTTTGAGACAGCAATAGAAAAAAAAGAAAATTCAAGAATAAGTGGAATAAACTGAATATCAACGTGTTTCATACCTGATAATTAAGAAATCAATAACAATACTATATGATATGCCAGGCTCAGCTGTTTTTGACATTTCTAGGATCTGAACCTCCAGACTTCCATGTAATCACAGGATTTTATTCATACAAGAATTATCGTTGTTGTCAGGGAGACAGTCACTCGTCTACCGTTGCCACACAGAGCATTTTAATCATCCCTTCTCCAGTCAGAATTCCTGCTTTTAAAACAGCAGACAAAGGTTCCTTTTCTCACTTGCTTTGCATATACATACCACAGTTGGACAAGTCCTGCATCATATCATGTGCGATGAAGGGAGAAAGTCATTCTCAGAGAGAAAAGAGGCACCTATTATTAGCGTTCTCAAGGCACACTGTTCTAAGGAAAAAAAAAAGCCAACAAAGATATTTTTCATTGTTAATGTGTTCTGTGCTGATGGCTGCTGGCTTTGCTGTTGGCTTTCCACATTTGCCAGACTGCTTTGTTTGTAACAGTTTTTATTAAGGCAACAACCATTTCACACCAAAAAAAAAAAAAAAAAAAAAAAAAAAAAAAGG